>CALSCE010009749.1:242535-283038 GCA_943593645.1 Bovichtus variegatus | reverse complement strand
TGTGTGTGTGTGTGTGTGTGTGTGTGTGTGTGTGTGTGTGTGTGTGTTTACGTTTGTGTTTACTTACCTTCCTGGTCCTCTAACCATCACCGTCTGTCTCCAGTTAATACACCTCCTGTCCGGTCCTGATCCCCCTAAGCCTCAAATTGAGCTGAATTGAATGTGTGCAAATGTCTGCTCTCTCTTTGTGGCACATCATCACCACCTGTGCACCGAGTCCTAATGTCGGCATTCTCATTTTGATTTTTACATAGTTTTTTTTCTACTCAAAATAGAAGTCACATCATGAGGACAAATGTTTTACCTTTGCTTCTCAGCCAGAATGCTCACAGATGACTTGTAACCATCTAGCTACTTTGGGTAACTGTTGCTGTGTCTCAACTCCACACATACTACACTTGATAGTGTGCTATATTAGCCAACAGGGTTTGTCATCAATCTGCCTATGACTTTGTTACACGGCTGACAACTTTTTTTTTAAAACTCATCGTGATGTTGTTCTACCACCTCACAGAACTGATAAGCTTTCAGTTGCTCAAATGTAACGCTCACACTGACTTTAGAGGTGCACAATACATAGCTGGCACACAGTGGACCTTTTGTGCAAAGGATGAGTGGGCTCGACAGTACAAGTGGGTGATCCCTCTGTTTAACTGTGATTGGCTGGTTATTGTTATTGTTAAATAGGTTCAGTTGAAAACTTTTCAAGACTGAAAACCTACCCCAGAGCTTAGTCTGGACCATCTCTCATCGTTTATTTTATTTTCTTGCTGTATGCTTTGTTGAATTGTATTGGCACCATGCTGCAGGCTGATCCTGAACTTTAAATACTCATTGATTGTAGGTTTGGTGTGGTTAAACGTCCTGTAAAATGGTATTACTTCCTTAATGCAACGTCTCTCCTTGAAACAGGTCAGTGAGAGGTCAATCTTAAGCGTAAAAGTAGTGGCGGTTTATTTGGAAACAGGGTGGTGATAGTCTACTGGTCAAATAGATCACCGGAAAGTTGTGAGTTCAATACCAGACTGCCACCATTGAGCCCCTGAACAAGGCTCTTAACCCTGAGCTGCTCCAGAGGACTGTCCCTGTAGTTAGTCACTGTAGGTCACTCTGGATAAGAGCGTCTGCTAAATGACCTGTAATGTAATAATTATTATTGAAGTGGCTTAAAGACTAACATTTGAAAAAACAAGTTGATTTTTTTCTCTAATACAATGTCTCATTGTGTGGTTGAACTGGTTTTGCTACCCAGTCTGGGGTTAACCCTGTCCCTATTAGCAGACATGCTAAATAGCGACTAGGAAACCTACGGGGTATCAACAAAAATAACCAGGGAGACTAAGGTATGTAGATAATTATACAATACACCTAACCCTACAACATGTAGGTAAGCCATCTCATACTTATATGATGGTACCTGATGGTAGTTTCAAAAACGGTGTGGGAGACAGCACTGGGATGCCACCTGACCAACGTGTGTTGAAAGTAGAAAACTTGCAATGTTTTATTAATTCGACTTGATAACAACTTTATGTTTTATTCATGTTTAACTGGTTTAATCAGAGCGTTAGGTGTGTGCCCACAGCACAGAATGCAGCTCTGAACTGGCAATACTCCCTGTGTTCTGTATAATAGTGGTCTATTTATTTGGTGAAGTCACACCCATATAAAGCTCTCTATATAAAGTACAGTTTTATTCCAATTACAGCATCAATTGGATTTCACCTCACCTATCTTTAAGTGCTTATTGTTCCACCACAGATCTGGTTCTATACCAACGACATCTTTGAGAATGCGGGTATCCCAGCACCAGAGATCCAGTATACCACAGCAGGAACAGGAGTTATAGAGATCATCGCTGGACTGATTGGGGTATTTAAAAATGAGAGCGGTGCAATTATACTGTAGCAGTATTTTGATTTGTTTCAAGAAGTTTTTTTTTAATATAATTTATTGATTTGATATAAAACAAGATTAGAAAATATATATTAATCTCATGTCTGTGTGTTACAAAGCTGGATTTAGAATGTGGTTAGCTCAGCTTAGCATAAAGAGTGGAAGCAGCCTGACTCTGTCCAAAGTTCAAAAATGTAACAATGTAAAACAATGTAAAAAATGACAATGTAAAAAATGACAATTTTAAGACTGGTTTTAATGGGAGTAATGATCTGGAAGTATTTCTTGATGAAGAAGAGTCAGTCGCAGTGACCGTGTTGGCTGTGTCTTTTAAAGCCACACCTACACAGGGTTGTGTTTTATAAAGATCAGTGACTGTGGAACTGAGCTTAATTTCCACTCCCACACTTACCTGTGAATGGACGAATAAAAGCTTTCAATCACCCTTATGTATATTGATATTTCTGTTTGTCATCACACACGGCTCTGGCTATTCATAGCGGCCATTCCACTAATTCATATGTATCTGTAAACATAAATATAAGATCAAGAATTTAGTTTACAGTGCTTCACAATAAAGGATAAAGGAGAAGTACTCACTCAAAATTAACTTTATAAGTGTGGCAGAGATCAGATTGCTGTGTAGACTGCAAAAACAGCTACAACTTAAACAAATAATGTTTTACTATGTTAGTTTCCACTCCCATTTTGTCGTTCATCTCCACCTCATCATCACCTGCAGCTGGCTCTGAAAAACCAAGTGTAAGCTGGTCTGAAGCGTACAATCTCACTGCACATTTAGTTTCCATAAATACCATAAAATGTACCTTCTATTTGTTAATCAAGGGTTCATCAGAGAGTTTTAGATGTGTTAGTAGGTGTACATTTGAACTTTGGACAGAGCCAGGTTAGCTGTTTTCACCTGCTTCCAGTCTTTATGCAAAACTAAGCTAACAACATTCTGACCATCTCTGTGTGCCCTCTTGCAGTGTTTCTCCATAGAGAAGCTGGGCAGGAGACCACTCATGATCGGGGGTTTCGCCATGATGGGCATATGCAGTGCTGGAATTACAGTAACCCTCATTTTACAGGTACGTGTGTGTGTGTGTGTGTGTGTGTGTGTGTGTGTGCGTGCGTGCACGCATGCTTGATCCGGGATGCCACGATGGAGCCAGGTCTCTGTAAAGATGTGGGCACAACAGTCTGACGTTGCTGGGTTAGACTAAGTCTTATTTACCTTCAATGGGACATCAGCCAGGAGCATGCTGGGTAGTGGAACAGCCTGACTGTAGGTCCTAGCTGGGTTAGCTTAGCTCCCCTCTCGGCTCTCCCTCTCTTCCTGGAGCGGTCTGGCTAGGTTAGGGTTAGGCTTCTTCGGAACAGATGCATTAAAATCTTCATAGACTTTGACACGGTGTCCTCAGTGTCCTCAAGCTGGTTCCCGCTAGCGTCTCCCTAGCTACTTCTTTTAACAGGTCCACCATTAACTGCCTTGGATTCCTACCTCCCATATCTCGGGGCATATGCCATTGGGAGCGTACAATTAAATCCTCCACCATAGCCTGCAACATGTCACACTCCTCTGTCACAGTGGTGAGCTTGGTCTTCAGCAACAAAACATCTTTTTCATCAGACTGGGCAGAAAGAGATGCTTCAATCCCTGGAATGGTAGCAGTGTGACTTGCCACAGTTTTGGTAATTGTACCAAAGGATGACATTGCCAGAAATAACTTTAGCCTGGTTTTTACTTGAACGTGCAGTTTTACTCATCTCTGTGCGATTTTACAATATTATTACACTGAAAAAGTTTAATGCCGCAGAGAAACTTAAAAGAAAATTGATGAAATAAATGAAACTATTTGAAAACGTCTTGGAGAAAACACACTCTACCTCCCTCAACCGGAAGGGATTTTTAAAGCTAAATATCCACACTGACGGCACCAACAGCCATGACTGGCAAATACGAACTTTAAATTGATTCTTCCATTTAATACAACATTCTTTGATAGAGCATTATTTTCTTCATTGTCAGTTATCTTGCATCTGGCCTCAACATAAAAAAAGTATCGCTCTGCATGGTAATCCTCATGGATCTATTTCCTCTTCTCACTAGTACCTGCAGCAACACATTCACACCCACACAGACATTTGCGTCGGTTAACGTAGTTTGGTTTTGGGCCTGAACACTACAGACAGACTAACACACCTGCAGGCAATTTATAGTGCCCAATGCAGGAATCCCATACTGACACGAGCACACACAACATCCACCCAGAAAAGCCACACCTGATTTTGAGTTATTATAACTTTTGTACCTTCAGTTTCTTTTCTGCCCTCTGTTCCTCATCTTTTTCAAGTTACTTACTGGTAGGATACAATGTGGAAGTGAGGGAGTTGAGGAAATAAGCAAAAGGAAAGACAAATGAACACATACCAGATGTTTAGCAGGGGAATTGGTGTGGTGAGGAACAGCTGTTTCACTTTCAGTTGGCAGCACACACTGTACTCCTGCATTGTCCTGTGGAACAATGAATTACAACACGGCCGTGCAGCAGCGGGCTGAGGTGTGAAGCAGTGTTGTAAAAGGATAGAGTCAAGTTTCCCATGAGAGAAAATAACTAAATGTGATGAGACTGACTTCTTCATGTCGCGCTGTTCTTTCTCCCTGCAGGCTCACTTATCATTCATGCGCTACCTCAGTGTCTGCTGTGTGGTCGGCATCATCGCTGGCTTCTGTATCGGCCCAGGCAAGTTGCTCTGAACTGCATGTTGAAGGACTCTCACTCACCTCTTCTAATGATGTGGACTTAATTCAAGCTGTGCAGACACATTTGATAGTGGAACCTCCTGTATCGTTATGCACAACTAATATCCTTCCTTGCTGTAAACAGGACACCATTAAACTGAACATGGTGTCAGATTCCAGATAACCACAAAGTTAGACAAGGGTCAGGAGAAGTACAGGTGTGCGCGCTGCTACTGTATATTAACTGGGGAATATATTTTTTAATACATTATGAAATGAAGCACGGTACACAAAGTCAACTAATTTCTAGTCCCTCTATTATGACTGCAAAAACAGATCACTTTTATTTTCTATTAATCCCTCATTTCAACCAATTCATTATTCGGTCCAACTGTCACAACTTCCCATGGGTCAAGCTGACATAACCAAATGTCTGTAAAAATAGTAACATTTTCTTTCAATCGATTAATCGACGTATCATTTTAGCTTTAATGTATACCACAATATGTGTCTGTGGATGATCCAAAGTAACCAGTACACTGATTCTGGAATTTTCAGCTGTCAATTATTTACTCCATTGTATTGTTGTAGAGACTATGTGAAGAAATATGTATTTTTTTCAATCATATCTGATTGCAACTGAGAAGGGATGATTTTATTTTATTTTTTAAGTACAACATAATTTATAAATCAAGGTAACTTTATCCTGCACTGCCTGTATGACTTCCACACTCTTGTGGTTTGTCTGCTGAAGTTCAGGTTGCTTCGTGTTATTAAATGGCTCCCTCTGGAGGTCATATCCCAAACCTTCTTATGGGCGTCCTGGAGTTTCTCAAGCTACTACAGTTTTTCCCCATTGTATACACACAAACAATGGAACTATGCACACAATTGTAAAAATGTAAAGGTCATGTATCACCTACAAGACTCCAGACTGCTAAATGCAAAGCACAATTCCATTGTTTTCACTCAAATACAGATTCTCAATCACATTTTTAAGTCTAAAATCTAAAAAAAAGTCAAAAATTGGATAATTTAGCACGCTGTTCATCTGGAAAAGACTGACCTTCAAATTGTCACTGTAAATACCAAATGGCCTCGCTCACCTCACCTTTCCAAACTCAAAACACTGCAATCATGTGTCAAATCGTCCTCTTAAGAGTCAATTTACATTTGACCGTATAACAGTAACAAATCCATAATAAATAGTTTATTTTTGTATTTGTGCACGATGACAGTCTAAACATTTTCTTACCGTAATCTTTCTAATTTTACTCATCAGTACAATTACGCACTGTGAGTTTTGCCAAAATAGGAAGAGTGTGTGTATTCTCATAACTCTGGTTTGTAAGCTTTGCCCAATTGGAACTATCTGTATGCCATGATGATACAATGATAAGATATATTGACAGTATGGCAAGGTCTTTATACTGCATGTACTATATATTGCAATCCTTTTTGTGACAAAAAAAAAAAAAAAAAAAAAAAAAAAGGGAAAAGAAAATTCTACACAATTGAGAAGGGTGTAGCTGCAGAGCTCCAGGCTCAGACCCACCTCCACCGCCGGACTCTTTCGGGGTCCTAAACTAGACTAAAAGTTTGAATAAGCCACAGGACCTCCACTAATAACACCAAAGTAAACATTCAACTTTCACATTTTTTATATTTCTGTAACTTCTAAAGTTAGGTAATGCATTAAATAACTTGTGCTAACTTTGTGAGTTTGCTAACATTCCCTGAAATTACATGAAGCTTTTTGCATTTTTGTTCCTGCTGTGCCAACGTTAACGTTTGTTTGCTGACATTGTTGGCTTGAGTCAGCAAACACATACGGTTAATACAAGTTATTTGCTGCTTAACGTATCCAACTTTATAAGTTACAGTTGTATTGAAATATTTAGGTTGTTTTGTTTACCTTGGTGTTATTGAATGAGCTTGTGTGGCATAGATGTGATACAATGTAAACACCTCAGACACAGGGTAGGAGGACTCAAATGCACGACACCAGAGACAGATGTAAAGTGTAAAATTAAATCTTTACTTGCAAAAGGTAACACAAACTCAAAACACTCACAAGGAGGATATACCAAAAATTCCAAAATACTGCTGATACGCTGGTTCATGACACAGGGACATAAGACAAACTAGCACAAGACAAGGGGAGACAGGATTATTTATACATGAGGGGAGTGGGCACAGGTGGAAACGATCAGGGGCGGTGCTGACGGGAAACCACACAAAGGCAGGAAGTAAAGGGATCTGGAATGAGGAACAAGAGGTAAGTACAAAATAAAACAGGAAGAGCAATGACAGACAGTGACCGACAAGACTGGACGTAAGACACGCTGACTTGACAAATAACAGACAAGACGTGACTAAAACCAACTAAGAATAAACATGAACTATACTAAACATGAACCTGACTAACAAACTAAATCTGACAAGGAAATAAAATACAATAATAACTACAACATGAAAACTTTGACAAACTCGACGAGACATGACATACAATGCATTAAATATGTGCTTGGTAATACTTTATATAATAACGATAAGGGTGATAAAACTATACACTGCGGAATATAATAGAGTGGCATGTAAACGTTATTTATTGGCAAGGAAGCACAATTAACACACATGAGTTTCAATCTTATCACAAGTGATAACACAGGTGATTCTCCATCAATGCCGGAGGTGGGCCCGAGCCTGGAGCTCTGCAGCCAAACGCTATTGACACAATGTATTACATTTAAATAACTGATTCTTGAGAATTTGGATAAAACAGGTTTTAAATAAAAAAATTAAAAAAATTAAATGTTGAAGAAATCGAAACTTATATGTTTATAGAACAAGGTCTCAGCAATTGAGCAATCGTGCAACTTCCTGATTTTGTAATTTTCTTCATAAATTACGTGTTTTTCCTGTCATTACTTAGTTTTTGTCAACACAGTCAGAAATAATAAAAGCACATTTTTCCTATTTATTTAGTCTTTAGTCTAGATTTGGTGCTTTTAAATCATTGTGTCTACACCATAGGTACACATATGTGGTGTTAAATGTTGAATATTAACTTTTGTTAATTTTTTATAGTATTTCACGTGTACTTCTTAAAAAACTTTCATCATTGCCATTAAATATACAAAATAATAATTGAGGACATAAAAAAACATATTTTTAATTTCAAATAGACAATTACTTTAATACATCAACTGCATTAGAGGAACATATTGTAATCATATTCATTTAAAACAAAGAAAGTTCTGTGGTGACACAGATCTGACGGTGGTGACACAGAGCTGACGGTGACACAGAGCTGACGGTGGTGATAGTGGCCTAATTACCACAAACTATTTGTTATGTACATTTTATCCTTAAACATTAACAATAACGAACCAGAATATCTTCAAGTGGGCCCATGAGGGTGGAAAAATTCCACTTGAACATCTTGATGATGAGCATCCACAGTAACAGCCTTTGGTAACCACCAATTTTGGTCATAAATGACTGCAAGCCAATCTCCACAACTAATGACACCAGCAGATATATCTGTTGTAGTCTCTTCAGGACCACTCTGGGGTTCCTGCTCCATATCCTCCATTAGCATTCCCAAAGGCTCTCTGTTCTTTCCCATTGTGGTAGGGCCATCATTCTCCTCAGCCTGTACCCTGGCATGTGTGTTTCCAGTCAACTGAAATGTTGTTGGGCTGAAACACTGGCACATCTGTGGCTCACTGCAGAAACTTGACAATGATCTGCAATGGATGCTGTTTCTGTAAGGTGTGACCTGATGGATTTTCCTTATTACTGGTACAGGTTTTAGTGGTTGAGACAAGAGTGCATCATATGTCTGCATGTCGCCTTCAGCGATATGGTAGACCTGAGTAGTGCAAAGGTTTCTCCCAACCATCTCGTGGAAGATCTTGCCATCCACAATGTCATTCCCCTGTAGTACAAGGCTGTCTGCAGTCCTTTTCACAGTTCCCCCAATGGCATCTGGAGCTCCCTTCCCATGTGACGTGCCAAAGAAGTAGGGACATTGGAGGGACATTGCAGAGGAGAGAGAAGTTCTTTCTGTGTTTGTATTGCTTGCTGTGGCCATCTGACCAGAAGTCAGAATTTTACAGAAATGTCTCTGAGGACTGGTTCCATATGAATCCAAATGGCAGGAGCATCCTGTCGCTTGGATTCCGATATTGTACAAAATCCTGCTTTCTCTTCTTGTGTGTAGAACATGCCAGTGTGCAGATTGAGCTGTGGGAGGTTCTGGACAAAATGGCATGACGGTACCTCAGAATTATATCTGCATTTCCATGCCTCAGAAAAGTCCACATGCACAATTACATGCTCCTGTATTCCCTGGACTGGTTCTGAGCCAAGCACACATGTGTTGTTGTTTCACTCTTTAGTTTGTCGTCATACAGTTTGATAAGCTCTGCCAGTGTGCCATTGTGCTTCACAAGTCTTGTATGGTAGTGAATTCCATCTCCTGTTTGGTCCTAAACTCGTTCCCATTGCTGCCACTCAACATCGGTTAACTCTTGCTGTGGGGTGGGAAGTGTGTGCTTGTGAAGACACCAGGCGCAGGACCGTAGAAGACATGCCTCGCTTGTCTGAGAACAACACACAAGTCCAAAACTATCCTCCAATTTGCTAGACTTGAAAACACGATATGCTCTTAGAACCTGAAACATCAGCTTTGCATTTTCATGGTATTGGCATTGGCATGTCTTTCGATCTGATGGTTTTGGTGCTGTGACATAGAATGGACATAAAGCACAGAAGGACGAATAACTGAGTTTTACAGTTAGTTCCTTTTTTATGAACTCTTGTGTAATATTGTAAATATTGTGTCAGTCAGAATCATTCTCTTTATTTTCTTCCTCGTTATTGTGTCCTGTTTGTCAGCCGTCATTCATGCAGCATTATGGTAGGAATCCTGAACCATCTGGGTTATTGTTTGAATGTAAGTGGGTTTTTTGTCAGTAATCCTTCTCTTTCGCAGTGTGTTGTATGTCAGCCCGAACTGCTTTGTCTGGTGTATTAGGCGATATTTCTTTAGAACCCTGCCTGACAGAGTCAAGTTCGCTGATTTTTGAGAAGACTTGCGGGGCGATTGTGAATTATTTTTTTAGTTTTGATTAAATTCTTGAATGAGAGCCTTATGGAGAAGCAGGGTTTTCTTAATGGGGGGGTTTTTGAGTGTGCTTCTCTGTATCATCGGCTCTGTTTGTTTTCTTGGTGATTCTTGTGTTTTTTTTTTATTTCTAATTTGCTCTCGTCGCCAACGCTTTTTCAGTTTGTTCCTATCTTTTATCATCTCTTGTAGTTTATTTTTCAAAGCTTTCATCTCTCTCGAGTATCTATCTATTTTCTTTCTTTCCCTCTTCCCTGCAATAGACTGCCTACTGGCTCCTGTATAGTCTGATCCAATGGACTATCTGGGGGAGTTTCTGGACGTTCTGGGCCTTTTCTCTTACGCTCTCTGGACTCTTGCTGTCTACGTTTCCACTTCTTTCTCTTACTCCTCTTTTTCCTATCATTAAAATCAATGATAGTTGTTAGCTTCCCATCCTCTATTCTCTTCTTCCATCTTTTTTTGGTGTTCCCTGTTTCTTCTCCGTCATTCCTTCACTGATAGTTGCTGCCTAGCCATAACTTTCTAAAATACATGAAAGGAAAGTCAAAATTTAAAGGAACTACTGTGAAATTGTGCAAAATGACTATGAATTTAATTGTGTTTAATGTGGTGAAATTTTATAAAATGAATGGAGCACCTAAATTAATTTATAGTTTTAGTCATTGGGGATACACAGCCACAGTGTGGAAGAAATAAAAGGGGAAATTATGTATATTATAAATGAAGAGGTTAATGGAACATTACAAGCCATATTACTATTTATTGTGATCATATTTTATATTCAAGCCTCCATTGAGGATGATTTGGGGTTTTTTGTCAACACCGTCAAACTATGTGTCAACACCGTCAGACAGAAAACCTGACGGTGTTGGCGTCTGACAGTGGTGACAAAAAGAGACTTTTTTACATGTCATGCATGAGTTGTAAACAGGAGCCATCTTGTTTTCTCTCTGTTGCTAGCTGCCTCTAGCCTTTACTTAAAATGCATACATTTATGTCATAATATAAAATAATTATTTCTATACAAAAGAGACGGTGTTGACACGTCATGGTTGTGACAGTAGCAACGTCAATAAATATGTAAGAATTATTGAAAAAAAAAGCATACTTACCGGCCTGTTTGCCCTTGTAGCATTTAGCAGATGCTGAGGGTGGAAAAGGGGTCCTCAGGAGTATAGTTCACCATGTGGTTGCCTTTTTTATAAATATCTGACGATGTTGACAAAAACTTTGGACACATTTTGAGCAACCACAAAATAAAAGTAAATATATTTGAACATTCACTGCTTTTAGTTTTAAAGAGATGTTGGACTCTACTCTTTCATTTGGCATATATATTATACATTTTTCACAATTTTTCATTGAATTGAAATATCAATCTCTTGTCTGAGGACAACTGATTTTCAGTTGATCAGCAGTTTTTAAAAACTGGAAAAACTGTAATCTTTATATTTACATATAGGTTGTCAAATCTGTATATTTATACTAAATGAATGATGTTTACAAGTGTTAATAGCCATAGGAATAACATACTCTACATGTAGTTCCACAGGATCTTCCATTGAGTGATACATATACAGTACCTGTTTAGACAAATAATAAAGTTTTAATGATAGAATACTATAAGATATTAGAAATATGCATTTTTTGATATATGACTCTCCAGTCCACCTTGCCCTCAACCGATCAGCTGATTCCGTTCTCTAATTAGCCTTATTGGCGTGAAAGATGATGAATGAATATGAAGAATCACATCATGAACATGAATAATATTTTCCATACACAGTCACATCAGCAGAGCTGCTTTCCCAGACATATCCTGTTATCTGTGTTTCATTTTTATAATAAAATAAAACAAGGTACTTTATTTGTGAAAACAAAATGTTTACTCTAAAGAATGGAAAACCTTCTTCTAACTCGTGGCTCAAGGAAATGTGTAATAAAATTATGTTCACTCTTTCAAGGACTGGAGTGACTTTAGATTATTAGATATTACACATTTTTTTCTCAGTTTGGGATCGGAGATTACACATTTATTACAGAAAGCATGCATAACTAACTGGAGGTATTGAGTTAGAAAGATGTGTGTATAATGAATGACACAATAATATTGCATTGTGGGAAATGTAGGATCAATAGTTTTATAGCTTCACCAGACTACCAGTCACTACCAGGATATCTTAACCTCTGCTGAACAAATTTTTTGACTGTCAACCTAATTGAGGTGCAATACTAAAGCACTAGTATGCCCTTTCAATGATCTCATTCAGCAGAAGTGTGTGATTTGTATTGATGTTTTAAAGCTTTTACTTTGTTCCTGTTCCAGCGGGGGTTCCCTTCCTGATCACAGCAGAGCTGTTTAAACAGTCTCACCGCCCAGCAGCCTACATCGTAGGAGGATCACTGAACTGGCTGTCTAACTTCACTGTGGGCTTCGTCTTCCCCTTCCTACAGGTGAAAGCTGTACAATGTGCTACCCTGCGTCAGCTTCTCTCTCCTAAATGCTGGGGCTTTTTATTAACCACACATTTAACGTGATCCAAACTGCATATTCTGTTCAATGACCCCTCACTTGGTTTTGTTCCAATCCCCATTATTGATCCTAAACATTTTTAGAAGCTCTGTGACCTGTAAAGTTCCCTTTGTACTTGTGAACAAGTCACAGAGCAGCTTGAAGGATCAAATTTAATTACACAAATCTCTTTCATACATCCCATTTGTTGACTCCAGCAATCAATCCGGCCCGCTGACAGTAAGACGGTCTAACACTTGTTGTCTACAGCCACCAAGGTCTGGTCACAGAACTGCACACAGTGTGCTGTGAGAATCGACTGCAAAAAATCTGATTCTGAGATGTTGGCTTACAGTGTAGACAGACCAAACTAGGAGACATGCAAACATGTTGAAAGGGTCCATATTTGTTTGTCTGCAAGAAATAGGATACTTGAAGATCAATTAAATAATTGCATCAGAGTTGTTACAGTGTGGCATTTGGTTTTATATATCTTCTTGCAAGCCCACAACACAAGAGTGTGTTTTTTCTTTTTTTCATTGAGAGTTAGAGCACTGTGACATGCAACACAGCTCTCTGGCCATGATACAGAGGCAGTAGTAAAGTTGTGGTTACTGTTGTAAGTGTCCTGGTAGGGATGTGATGTCACATCTTCTTGACCAATCCCAATCAGCAAATCTGGTTACAGGAACTTGTCACCAAAGCAAGCAGAGAACAGTGGAAACAAAAGTAGAACATGTAACTATGAATACATGTTGTTTCTTATATAAGTTTTAAATGATCCCAAAGATAGTGGTCCCACCATGATCCACAGTGCTCTGTAAAGACAGAAAATATTTCCATGTGCAAATCATAGGGTAGCTCAAGAGGGTTGTATGATTTCAGAGTTGGTCAAGTGAGAATTTAAGATACAGTGCATTGGCAATACAAGACTAAACTGTATCTAATAAGTCTGAGTTTAATCACCTTGAAAAAAAGGAGTTTGTCTGATGTGATGTGTGATATGTGCTTGATTTTCAGGCACTTCTGTATTATGACTCTTCAAGTCAGATACAGGGATTTAGAAAAGTCACAGAACCCCATTCAGAATTACAACTTGGACATTGATCGTTTCCAACCTTGTGCTGCATCATGTCTGTTCTCTATTAGCCTATGAAAAGCACACATTTCATCTTGTTTTGCTCTCTGTTTTGAGTCCCCTCTGCTTTTATCTGAAATAAGTGTTTCCTCTTTGGATTGACAATTAATGAATCACTTGTTTCATGGTGTCTCAATCTAATTTTTCTATCCTCATCCCTCAATCCTTCCAATGATCCTCCATCCTTCTGCCACATTGAACCCACAGATGTCAGCGGGGTCCTACTGCTACTTGGTGTTTGCCACCATTTGCATGTTCGTGGCCATCTATGTCTACGTTGTGATCCCAGAGACCAAAAACAAGACCTTCATGGAGATCAGCCGGATGTTCTCTAAGAAAGAGGCAGTTCTAGAGACCCAGGGCCTGGTCCACATGGACCAGCTGAAACTGAAGAAGATGAACAGCTACGGTGGTGTGGAACATGCTTCCCTGGAGTTTGACAGCTCTTTTTCGTCTGTACCTTAACTGAACTTCAGGTTCTCACTGGGACAGCAAAACCATTTATTACTTCCGCTTCGCCATTCTACAGCTTTGATACGTTCACATGAACCAAGCACCACCTCACCTGGACTCATTGAGCTCTGGTTGGGTGTACTGTATATTCAGCAATAACATACAGTACAGTATGTAGTTCTGGTATGTGTAATTTCTTGTCAATTTAATGTTCCAGTCTGTTTAAGCAATTAATGGAAAATTCCAGTTAATTTTAATTGGGTTTTATTTAAGTTTTGCCATTCTTCCTACTAGTACTAAAGACATTGTATTGAACACGATAATAGCTTAGATAATAATAAGAAGTCTGACAGGACAGAAAACACAAGCAGTCAGACCATCAGACATGTTGAAAAAAAACCTCAAGTTTAGGCATTTAGAGGCAAGATCCATCACAATTTACAAACTCACATCCGTCTTCAACGGACCTACTGTACTTACTGTAGTTTAGCAGAAAGTTGTCCTGTTCGACAAGGGATTATTAGCAACACTTGACACTCTCAGTCAAGTGGTTTAAATAAACTCTTAGTCTGTTTATTTTCACCCGTTGCTGAGCCCTCCTGTCCTTCGTACTAACGAGTCAGTTTGTAATGCTTCCAGTCAGGATACTTTCTATTGCTCCTCTTTGAAAGTTAACAAGAACTTGGCAGGGTTTCTTTAAGAAATACAGCCGTTTTTGAGCTTTTTTCACAAAGATGGGGATGTAATTCCCAGGAACTCAAAACTGTTGTATACAGGTGTGTGTCTTCTCCTCCTTCTTTTTAAAATCAACAATCAGTTTCTGGATTTTGCTGACGTTGAGCGATACGTTTTTCTCTGAGCACCACTCAGATTGTTGATTTCCTCTTAATATGAAGTCTCATGAAAATCCGGCCAATGATGGTAGTGTGATCCTCAGAATCGCCTGAGGTCTATTTAAGCCTATTTCATGGGGGAGATTGTGTTGAATGCTGAGCTGAAATCAACAAATTACATTCTGATGTAGGTGTTGGATGTGATCAGGCCTAGCAGCTTTATTCATATCACTCTCTCATCCACTGTGGATACTGACGGTGTCCAGTCCTCTCAGGCAAGGAAGACTTCACAGCTGACTTTTTGTTAGGAGATCAAAACGAGCATTAAAGGTGTTAACCTCATCTGGCAACATGGCCTCACACATGACGAGGGCGCTCCTGCTTTTGTAGCCTGTGATATTGTGGATCTCCTGCCACAACTCTCTGGTGTTGTTGGTGTTGAGGTCTCTCTCTAGTCTCTCCTGATTCCTCTCCTTTGCCTCCTTGATGCCAGCTTTCAGTCTCGCTCTGGCTGTGCTGTTTGCTTCTTTGTCACCTGACCGAAAGGCCTAGACAGGGCCCTCACCTCTTCATTCATCCAGGCTAAAAAAAAATCTATTATGTAAAATCTTTGACTGTGTCATATTATTTTATTGTAAGGTTAGATTACTTGTTAATATTTGTTTCACTTTTCATACTGTATTAGAGTACTCTGTATTGTCTGGGCTGTAATGTAAAATGTGTTAAAACGTGTTGTGTACAAACAGCGAAAGATTGTTTGATAACATGGAAATATATATAAACCTTTTCGCATTGTTGAAATCATTGTTGTTAAACAATATTGTAATACTGTGTCTTTATTTGCTTTAACACTTGGTACTGACAGTTTACCATCTCTCCAGTAACAATATTCACAGTGTCATATCCAACTCTGGTGAACACATAATTACAAAACTATGAACTCACAGCTCCCTTCCTGGTGTGGCTTGGAGTGGAATGTAAACAATTCCAATGATGGACTTAATCATTTCATGGGTTTTACTTTTGCTTGATAGTATACAGTAGGCTAGTAGTAGTAACATATTTATAGTTCATCTGTCACAGAAAAGAAAACTGCATTTAGTCAAGGATTTCACAAGCTGTGTTGGAGTTCTCCCGGGAGACGAGGGAGTCTCCTGTATACGACTGCAAGTCGCTGGGAGGAAGAATCTGACTGTCAGAGTATCTCCCTGTGGCTTCCTGGAAAGCACAGGGGGAACAGCCTGCCTGATCTTAACCTCCGGAAGACTTTGTTATCCATGCCAGGGGAGGGTTGGGAACATGGTCTCAGTTGAAGTTGCTACTTTTGGTCAGTAGGTTGTCGGTGCCTGTCGTGGCGGCAACCTAAGAACCTGGAAAGAGGCCGTCAAGCTAAAGAAGGAGGCCTTTCCACATTCAACCATAAAAGCTCAATGCAAAGCACCTCATGAATGTTTATACATAGAAGGGAGCTGGCTGATCAATGGTTCTTTATGGTAAATCACAACAACTGAGAGGCTGCCCAAGACTCTGACAGAGTCTGCTGCCAGGTGGTTATACCATGGTCTCCATGTATGGAGTCTTAGGGTTCAACTAAAGTACACTGACCAAACTGCTCTAGGAGGAAATCTTTGCTGGCCTCCCTCCAACTAACCTCTGGAACCTGACCTCTCTATTGAGGGGAGACTTCTCTAATATAGGGATACACACACACTTATGAAAGAGTCATAGAAGATATAAAAGTTGACAAAATATCATAACAATATAAAAATATGAAATATGATCATATGAGATTAATACAACAAAAATCAACCCAACATTTACCTAAATGGAATGCAGTCGTTTTAATGTCATCAATTACACCTGTGTTTTTGACTATGATGAGCCAAAATTTCTGCTGTGAACATACACACGCCATGCCCAACACCAAACCTAACTCACTTCTGATCCTTATTGGTGTAAAAAGGAATTATCCTACTAGTAAGGTCAAACTAAACATGATCTTTTCCTTCACACACATACTGTAGCTTGAGCTCAGATGCTTTGTTGTTATCTTCTTTCATTTCTTCTATCTAAAATCCAAATAGGTTGGATCAGCCATACAGCATTACAGTTATGATGAGATGACAGTCAGGGGCTGTGCAAGTCATTAAAGTGAGGTATCTCGAAGCAAGTAGGCCAACTATACAGAATGTACGCATGTGTGTGACTTTCCACATTACGATAATGGTTTCATTTTTAGTGGAGGAGCCTATTTCTCAAACATTGATAAAAAAACATATTTTATTAATGTTGACTTTGTCAGATATGTGCTATCACTCTTACCTCAGCAAGGGTTACCTAAGTGACAACCACCTGTAGAGGTTCAGTTAAAACTGTGTTTGGATGTGTATAATAATATCCCTGATTCTAGCAGGTCATAAACTTAAGCTTTTTCACGTCAGAATATGAATCAGAATCAGCTTTGTTGACCAAATATGTGAACAAAAAGAATTTGACCATACAACCTGATAGGACTTACCTAATGGACCCCCCACCCCCCAACACACACACACACACACCACATCACAGCACAGCAATGGAATTAATGGCAGTGCCCCTCTTTAATGTGTGTGTGTGTGTGTGTGTGTGTGTGTGTGTGTGTGTGTGTGTGTTGCAAAGTGGCTGTCACTGGTGCTGATGGCCTTACAGCAGAAGGACAGTGACAAATGTCTGTTTTCATGGAACAAGGCCGGTGACAGATAGAGCGGCGACACCGTCACTGAGTAATAAAACTAGACGGATGATCCAGCAGCTCCACTCCAGCCACTCACAGCTGCTGTAATTAGAGGAAGATGTTCCACCATAACGCTGGCAACAATTCTCACTCAGAAAGCGCACACTGACCTAAAAAACACACAACATGGAGCATTACAGAAATTATATATATATATATATATATATATACACTGTATATGGTTTATTCCATAGTTCCCCCTCTAATTAATGGGTATCTTTTAGGGAGTTCTTCCTTGTGCTGCGAGGGTCTAAGGACAGAGGGGGTCGTATCCTGTACAGTCTGTAAAGCCTACTGAGACAAATGTATAATTTGTGATATTGGGCTATAATAATAAAAATGTATTGAAATTTGATATATATAAATACAAGTTTGAACGATTTATTACATTTATCAGTATTTCATTATAGAATAGGAATAAGACCTGGCCACTTTATTGACTGTACTAAAGTATATACAAGAATAAATCAGAAATGCAGCAATTTGCTTCAATTCTCCTGCATTTGGCCACATGGGGAGGTTTTGAGCTGAAACTGCAATCATCTATGGAATGATTATTTTTTCATTTAATTTTAATATTTAATATTTGCCATCATTCTGTTTAACCAGGTTTGAAAACAGTGTGTTAGCATTTTAAAAATGTACTGCAAATATATAGTGCTTTACATGTGATGGAGAAGGAATGAGAAAATAGTTCTTGGATTTTGGAAGATGTGGTCATTGAAAGCATCATTAAATCATTAATCATTAAATCCTCATTAAAAATGGTTTACTGTTTGCTCCACATAGACTGACTGTGTGAAGAGTTTTGACAATGTGACTTCAGTTTAGACCAAATTCATAACAAGAAAAGAAAAAGACAAACACAGATGTGGAATAAGATATAAATGCTGCCGTAATGTTTCTCCATCCCATGGAGCAATTGTTTTTGGAATTTGTCTGGCAGGCCAGAGCATCTGAGGCTCAGAGAGTGGCATATGTATTAAATGTCCTCCTGGTGGAGGAGCTCAGCAGAACTGACCTGATCTTCTGTTTGTGACTGTGCAGTCCCCTGACAGCATCAAGATTAACAAAGTGTTGTAAATGATAATAGCTGTACCGTGTAAACAGCTCAATAAAAAGACAAAATCAACAAACACAGAGTTGGATGTGACAGAACGTTTTCTTTAATCATTGGCAATCTTGCAACAGTGTTAACAAAAGGATCAGTTTCCTCATCCACACGACAGGCTCTGTCATGTCACTCTACTTTGAGGGCCATTTTTAAAAAGCTCCATGTTCAACAGGAAACAGTAAGAGATGCACATAGATCAGGTACTTCCTGCCCCCTCCTGCTCTCTGTCATCTCCTAGTCTGTGTTTAAATGAGATCACTATTCTTTGTCTTAATTTATTGTCTGAGCAGTTGCACCTCAATGTTAGATGGAAAAAGACACATTTTTAAATGTAGCTGGCTTGAATGTAGTCTGAACTGTGTCCTGCTTACGCAGAGTATTAAAGGAAAATGTGATGCATTGTTAGATGTATAATTGTACTGAATGCTCCCTGTATGGAGTAAAAAGTACAGTTGATGTACAGCGATGCAGCTCGAGTCACATATTGACTGCTTTGAATCTCTGAAACAAAGACATCTCTTATCTGTTTTCTAGATGTCCACCTTTACTCTCTAATTATTCCCTCGTCACACTACAAAAAGTTTAGCACTTCCTCGTTACCTGTCGTCCACCTCTCTCTCCTCCCCTCTGTCCTCTGTCTCAGAGCTGTTGGTGCTGGGTGTGTAAATGCTCTGGCAGATAGCTGATGAATGTGGCACTTCTCTGCTACAGGCTGTAAGTTTTTTGTCACAGAGTGTGTTACGACTGGGCCGGCCTATTGTTTATGCTTTAGCACCACACAGACTGCTCTGTGGCCATGTATTCATCTTCCCCCTCACATAAATACACCAACGTACAGACTGGGAGGGATCTCATCATCATTCAGTGAAGCTGCAGTCAGCTCATATATGTCAGTTCAACTTCTACTTCATTGTTTTATGCACAAAATGTTTTCAATGTCTAAGACTTTACATTATTTTCTTCTCGTTTGATTGAATGTGTGAATCATTTGAATGCAGCTGCTTCGCTCTCTGCCTGCAGGTTTACTTTTCTTCTCTTGATCAATGCTGTGACTGGACCTACTGACACATACTGCAGTAATGGAGACTTTTAAAGATAATATCATATAACAGAGTGGACCCACCAAGGACCCCCAAGGGCTCAAGAAATATATATAACTAATCACCGGCCAAATGTGAACCTGGGTCTGAGAGTATGTCTGGTTAAATTTGTAAACTCGTTTTTTTCTCTCAGTTTCAGCCCTCTGCCCCAACCAAAACAGAGCTTTACCAACTACGTCATCACTCACTTAAACTTGTTGACAGCCCATCATACAGCACAGCTGTTATCATTAACCCTAATCTATGTTGATATGTGATAAAAAAAAATAATGGTTTGGTCAGCTGGGATGTCTGTCCCACTCCACTAGATGTTGGCTGTGATGCACTTTTGTTTTGTGTGATTTATCTGTTTTATGTTGTTCAGGAGTTTAACTGTGGACAGACGTCTCTACAAAAAACACCTGAAAACGCTACTGTGGGCGCAAAAAGACAAACACATGTGTAAAATATGATGTAAATTCTGCAGTAATGGTCCTTAATCCCGTGGAGTATATGTTTTGTCTGACAGTCATGACTACCATGTGAACAAAAATAGCTAAGCACCAGGCTTTTCTCATCATTGGCAGCCTGGGCCTTGAGGTATGGATGTTATTCTGTAATCTAATGATGAAAAAAAGGCAAAACCTAAGGGTTTAAATGTACTAAACAAAAAGAAACTAAGAAACTTCTACCATATTGTAACTGGTCAGTAATCTGACCATTATCATATAGAGGAGGTGAGGAGGAGGAGGGGTCCTGGGCCTGTTTTAAATGGTAATCCTGCTTTGCCCTGGGGCCACAGACATGGCCACAGATGTTGGTATGCTAATGTCGCTGGCCAATAAGCATCTGAGCTGGTTTCTGCTGCCCGCTGCACTACTCACATGTTTATTCTCCCACATCATTAAAGGCAGTCACATGTTGATTGCAGCCTTTCACTCCTCAATGTGTATGTGTTAGGGTGTTTTTCCACCTGTTGGCTTTGATGTGGATGAGCAGTGTGCGTGTGGCGTCAGTGGAAATGTTGGCAGGGTCAAAGGTTAATGATTGACCATTGAATAATATCCTAACTAAACTCATGTGCATTCAAGGACATTTTTTTGTCATTTTGCTATAGCCTGCAGGGATTGTTATAACACCAAATTCCCAAATGTCAATGAACAATGAAAAGTGATTTCATAAATAACCACCTCAACCACTTTAAGTTTTATCACCACAGCATTTGAAATACAGACAACATATGTTTATGTATATATATATATATATATATATATATATATACACACACAAACATATAAGAGCATCTAATTATACATTATTGTGTGGCCAGAATCCACTCAGTTTTAAACAGCAGTCAGCCTCTTATGGTAGGTACAGAAGTTGTGACAACATTACATGCTCACAATAGGTCTGAAGGTGCATTCCAGTGGTACTGGGAAGTCGGAATCTCCCAGTGCCCAGTTGTACTTTTCAACTGAAACGCCGCACGAAGTAAGATTTACAAATTAGAAAGTCAGGAGAACCTCTCCAACCCCCGACCTCAAAAATACAAGATGGCTGCTGCTCGCATTAACAGTGTGGAAGCTGTTCTGTCTTATATACTGTCTGTCTCAAAAAAATCAGTCGTACACACGGTACTGTCCAACTTCTATCTATGGACATATCGCTACAGTGTTTGTGTGATTTAAATACAGCATAATGTGATGTTATCAACTGGTATTGCTAACAACAAACCTGGCTAGAACTTGGTTTTCCGGCTTGTTGTCCTGGAACGCCGTTATTTTGGGTGTCATTCCCAGCTCTGATTTCAGACTTCCCAGTACAAATGGAATGCACCATTACTAGTCAAAGATTCTATATTTTTGTTCTTGCTACCAAATCTCACAATCAGATCCAAACCAACAATGAATAAATCTACTAACAAGTATGTGTGTATCACAGCCTCCTGAAAACATATATCTGTGAGCTGTTCTCTTTTTTTCGGTCTTGGAGCTGACAGCAACAGACAGGAAGTCAGAAAGTATTGAGAGGTGGACAAACACATTGTTGGTTCGGGTCTATATATGGTATTTGTTGACAATATAAAAACATAGAAAAATGGCAGAATTATCCTTTCATGACACTTCTTCACTTCTTTGGTCTATTCATGGGAAACATGTAGTATTAATGGAAACAGCAACCACAAATAATACTCAGATGCACTAATAATGTAGGCCAGGGAAGAGGGCCACCCACAGCTGTGATGGCCTTTTACTTTATTTATATTATTATTCATTATTGTGCTTGTGTCGGGGTCTGTCCTCTTTATTTTGACATTGCTTACTTATTGGTTCTCTTTTGTTTCTTTTGTGGATTACTTGTATGGGCCTCTGTAGACCTCTTAGTTTGTTGCTGCATAGTATGTTCAATATCATTTTAAGAAATAGGTAAAAAAAAGTTATGTTACAATTAATTGTGGGATTTATTGTGAATAGCTTGCAAAACCGGAGAAGAGTATTACTAACAGGTGCTTGTGCGACAGTCTTGACTGCTCATATAGATATAAATGCTATATGTAGAGATATGGAGGTATAATGATATTTATATAACAATGACAGTAGATTATTAAATTGAGCTGTACTGGACTGCACTTAACAGAAAATGCCACTAGAGGACACTCATGATGTATTTAGACCTGTCTCGTGAAACAGAAGAAAGCAGCAGGTGGAAGCAGGACGTACAGTATGTGGCGGTAACAGTTTGCTCATACTGAACCAGTCCAGACCTTTAGACTCACCAGGGCCCCCAAGCAGCTTCCCTCTTTTTGATCACAACATTGCTCTGCAGGGTCACAAAAACATCACCCTGGCCGTCCTCCATTCACTGTCCTTTCACTGGCAAACATGGCACAGACATGCTGTTACTCTGTTCATTTACGACTCTAAAACCCCGAAAACAACAAATCACCAATACACGGCTCAATACGCAAGGTGGCTCTCAGTGTCTGTGGCTTGACGGGCTCAAGCCCTTCTATTGTGTAGAGGGAGTTTACCTTTAGACCTATTTGAAGTCATTGTACCTTGCAGCACGTCATTGTGTACTAGCCCTCATCTTAACAAGTAGCGACAGTTCACAACTACCTGTAATGGTGGATCTCCCAACAAAGGGAGACCTGAGTGTCTGCCTCTACGAATAACAATACAACTGTTTCCCGGTTGTGGCCCCTGAGCTTGGTCCCTGGGATACCACAGTGGCTCTATTGGGCCCTATGAAGGCTGTTTACGGTCACTAATACACAAAACACAACAATAGCAGCTTCTCCAGAGGCTACTGTGATTGGCTGAGCTGTGACTTGAGCCAGGTTGTAAAAATACCATCAGCTCTTTGGGTTCTGGAGAGCTGAATAGCCGTTTAAATGGGTGTTAATAGTGGTTAGGTTACTCAAAGTGCATGTTTGAGATAATTGTCCAGAATTAACTAAACTATGCTTTGTTGATTAGATAGCTTGGGTTTCTGAGTATTTAGGATTAACCTGTGTGCTTTATGCCACACTACAGAATCAGCTACTGCTCACATAGTTCACAGTTCAGGGACCAGTTTGATGTTTGGTAGTGAAAGCTGCAAAGAGCTTCGAAGTGAAGAAGAGTTGTAAGAGTAAGATAACCTCATTCAAAATTACATTTACACAAATTATTGTACAAATTGGAATACAACCATATTTAACAGTGTGTTGTGTGGTTCGCTCCTTTTGTCTAAAAAGGATCGTTGTTGATTTAATATTTCTATTTCTGTTTTTGATACTCATTTATCATGTATATTGAATGTATCGTAGTCTATAGTAAACTCTGTTTCACAAAGACAGATGAAAGAAACTCTCAGTGACAGATTGACTTTAATTACACAAGCTAGCAAAACAGCTGCTAAACAGGAAGTGACATCAGGAATCTGCCTCTATACTCTCCAGGCAGAGAGAAACAGAGAAAAAGAGGTATCAATTTTCTCCACTGACAGTTGACTCAATAAACAGAAGGTATTACAGCCACAAAGACGTGTGTTTTGAGACAGGACGCAGGTTATTTTGAGAAATTGGAAACCCACCAGTGGGGGAAGAAGTATTCAGATCCTTTACTCAAGTAAAAGTACTAATACCACAGTGTGAAAACACTCCACTACAAGTATAAGTCCTGCATTCTAAACCTTACTTACTGAAAGTAATGATTGTGCAGATCATCATACAGTATGTTTGAAGCTTTGTCACTGTGCTGTGAGAACCACATATCTCTAAAGAGTCAACTTTAGTTTTTCAGAAAAACAACCTGTTTTTAGCTCTGTGAAGATGCATTTTCCAGCTCATACAAGAGGCTTTTTAAACAGTTTGTACAGCTTATGAAGTAGGACAATTTTCTCAACTCATAAAGGAACACTACATCCTTCAGTTTATCACAAACATTCAAAATGAATACATCTGGAAGTAAATGGTTTTCACCAATTCAATTGTATTCTTAAGTCATAAAATACACAATCAGAAATCATTCAATAGGTTTCCAAAGAAGTTTCCAGGTTTGAAGGAATCAAATATGAACTCTCAGAGCTTGCGCATTAGTGATGTTTCACAATAACGTTTCTCCTGCATGGGAGAGCAGCCAATGTGATAATGCATAGGTGTGACTGTGCTTGGCCAGGGGAGCTGTGGTTAGAGGTGTGTCCAACCTTTCTGGGTGGAGCTCGGACCGTAGATCCCAGGACAAACTGACCATCTGTAACCTGGGATTTCAGCAACGGCCACATTCTGGACCTGGGTGAAGATACGTCTCTGATCTGTGAGGTTGACCTAGGTCAACTGTTAACCCTATCTGTCTTAAACCTTTAACTTAAAGCTTGTGTTGCACTCCCCTATGTAGCCTGTAAAAATGCAAACACCAGGCCAATCTTTCACAACAGAGAAAGGTGAGACAACCTTGTCATGATAACTAGGATAGAATATTATATTCAAGGCCACATAGGCCACAGAGAGCAAATGTTTACTAGAGCCAATGTTGGCAAATTAGTTTGTGATGCAAATAAAAGCATAGCAAAGTTCTCAATAAAGATACCAAAGAAAGTCCACTAAATTTATAACAGTGTAAATTGCAAAGTGGCATAACTTACAAAGAGAAACATTTCCTTCCAAATTGATTCATGTCGCAACATTCTAATGCATGAAGTATTGTGTCTTCAGCAGACTGAGGCAATATGCACCTGCAGACATCTTGTGTATTCACGACTGAAGTCTCCCTCAAAGACAGCAATTAACAAAACCATAGAGGTGTTGAGAGCAGACATGCAGATATTTCATCAATACACCTTCAGTGTGTTTTTTCATGCTAACGCAGAGAGAAACTATGCTCCTTCAAATCAATGTTAATCAATCGTAGGTTTAATTGTAAGATACAAAGCTTTGGCAGCCTAAATAATCAACAATGATCAGCAATGTTCCTGTCTCTAATTACTATAGTTGGAGCACAGTGGAAGTGGCAAGTGGGGAAAAAAAGGTAGTTAATATTATGAAACAATTGCTTGTGTCAAAGTGTGTGTAACAAACTGTCCATGCCAATGGTGGCAGAGCGAGAAAACCTTTTTTCTCTCTTGGGAACGTTCACGCATTAGTCTGATAGTTATTTACATTACATAGCCTATTGGGCCTACTATATTTGTTCGTTAACATGTGAAAACAGTATAGTTACAGCCAAGTTGTATGTAAAATTGTGATTGGTTGGCAAAGGTTTTGCATGTTTAGCTCCAAGAAAGGTCTGCGTAATCTGCAATTGAGGTGATGAGACACACGTCATGTTTTGTGTTGTGTTTGTACTTCCTGTTTTATTTTGTTCCCTCTCGTGTCAGTTGTTTCTACTTCCGGTCACCAGCTGTCTCCACTCTGTTCATTAGTGTCTCCACCTGTGTCTCGTTATCCCCTCCCACTTCCTGGTGTATATAGTCTGTGTTATGTTTGTCTCTTGTTGACAGTTCGTCTTCGTTCATTCATGTTGAGAGTGCCTGTGTTGTTCCCGTTTCCCGAGTTCCTGATTCCTCGGCTTCCTCGGCTTCCTCGATCCTGTTTCCGTGACCTGATGTCTTCGGCTGATCCCTACCTGCTTTGCCGCTACGTCTAAAAACTCCCATGTTTTTGATCCCTGTGTTTCCTCGTGTTTCCTCGTGTTCCCTCGTTCCTGTCATGGTTTTTGTTTTCAGTTTTTGTGCCTGTTTGTGGTGTTGTAGAATAAAGCTCTTTTTGTTAAACTCGCCTTTCGTTATCTGCGTTTGGGTCCTCCTCGTTACCTCACCCGTGATACACACAAATGCACCTTTTAAAACCAATGTTTCAGAAGCTCACATTAAATGGTGAATGTATTAAAACATTCAGGGTTCTGTCAGACTCCAGTATATGGCTCATCACGTTGTATGACTAATGGCTTCTCTACAACAAACCACAAGCACTTTTGTTTAAAAAGACATCACATTTTCCATTTTTCACTGACAAAGAAAATATTTCCCTTGCCTTTCTGGTCCACGATCTTTTTTTTTTTTTTTCCTGATCCAGTTCCATGTGTCCCAACCACTGTTTTTCACCCTTGGAGAAACAAAGACATCTCATCGCAATTTGTCCAATTCACAGCACAGCCCTCATGTAATGAGCGGGCCACCACAGCTATAATGATTACAGCGTCGACAGGAGCTAGTAGACCACAATAATAACTGTTGGGAGCTGGAAGGGCGGGTAGGACGAGGATGAGAGCAGGAGGGAGAATTATGCTTTGCTTGTTGCTGATTTTCTTCATGTTTTCATTGTTATAACAAATGCAACATGGTCTGTGATTTGTTTTTTTAGCCCTGGAATTATCATAAATTGTTATTACTGCTGAAAACAAGTGGTGTGAATTTGTTCTGTGTATATTTGTGATGCTAAGAGAGTTTCCTCTGATGTTGTCAATTGTATTATATTTATCATGTAATAAAGGTGCACTTCACTGATTTGACATGTACTTGTCATGAGGAGTACGATAGCGTGTGAGAACAGGCGTGGCTCTGGAGGAACTTTGAGTCTGAGAAAATAAACTATAAGCCTGAGTACAAACTGAGATGGGACAGTCAGGGTGAGTCAAATGGATGCTGTCAGTTGCATTCTGGGAAATGTAGGATCCATACTAGGGAAGTCAGGAGATCTTGGCCTATGGTGTATCGATTTTGACCTTTCTTTTTTAGTCTGAATCTTGTGAGGCCACCAATATTATGAAATATCTGAAATACAGCTTTATTAATTGTGTTATTTGTGAAGCCAGTAACAGCTAATGCTTTCTACAGGTGAGAAGCTCTTGAGCAGACAATCCAGTCTCCTATGAGCTTTATTCACATGCAACTACTCTATAGTAGTGATTTACAGTGAACTGCAATGCTCAGTGCCAATGTAATCAGGTATGATGTTCACACAGCTGTGCAATGGCAGTGTGTGGAGGCTTTCCTTCAACAGCACCCTGTGTTCATGTGCAGTCTCATACTTGAAGTCAATGTTTTTTGTTTTTCTTTAAAGATAATGTTTTGGGCCTTTTGGTGCCTTTGATGACAGTAGAGCATGAGATATGAAAGGGGAGAGAGTGGGGATGACATGCAGCAAAGGGCCACAGCTCAGCTTAGATCCTCAGTGTTGATGTCTTTATTCCTCAATGTGAAAATTCTGATTGATACATTGAGGAAAAATGTGATAGTGTTTAATATTAACACGCACACACACACACACACACACACACACACACACACACACACACTTACACCCATTCACACATTGAGGCCATGCAGGAACAGGAATGTAGTTTAAAGTTGAATGAATTATGATTTATGGTCCTTTTCTCCTCGCACAGAAGTTCAACTATTTTTTAGGAAATGTCCTTTTTATATTTTTTGGATATTCTTAACTCAAGGTCCACTCACTAGATTTTTTATGAAGCTTTCAGCCATATCTCATGGCCTTCCTCAGTGGATGGTTGTCACAGAGATGGTTCAGTTGCAAGAACCAGAGGGAGTTATGTGACTTTAGATTCTCCATCTATAGTCCACCTCAGAAACATGTAGCTGCAGCTGTACCTCGCTGTGTTGAAAGGTACGAGTCAGTTGAAGCTCAGCTTGGTACTATAGTAGCCACAGCACTTCACTGCTGCACAGGATCTGGAAAAAGCAGATAAAAGCAGTCTGATAAGTATCCTGTGTGAAGTTACTCTTTCAAAATGTGCCTGTAACATATGTTACCAGTGTCCCCGTAGGACAATCCACAAAAACTGTGTCAACTACTTTTTTCTGTGAGGTTTATTCATACAAGTGTTCCTAACTGCACAACATTTTTGTGAATCGCTGGTTTCAGCCTGATGAACGCCACCTTTTCCTCAGTAGGTGCACGTTCGTCAGATTTGATCATTTGCTCTGTTCTGTGTGTGAGCAGGTCTCATTCACAACAATGTTACCAAAGCGTGAAAATGACAATTTTACAGAGAGGAGCTTAAAGTCTTGCTGTCAGGAATCAGCAGACAAGTGTAATAGTGCTATAGTGGTAGCTTCTTAGAGGAACCAAAGAAATTCTAGCGTCACATCAGAGCACAGCTGTACTGCAACACAAATACAGAGGCAATGATTTACCATGAAGTTAGATGCTAAAAAGGTGTGTCTTATACCTAGAGATGTTAGCTGGGATAATGTTACAATCTACAGTAGGTGAAGATACTGGACAGCTGAGTGTGGAATGTCGAAATATTCCAATTAAATAACAAAATCTTGAAGTAATATTTAAACTCCAAATTCATTCAGATTATTCATTCAGATTATTCATTCAGATAAAGGCATTTTGATTCCAGGTCGTGATTCACCTGTGAGGAAAAGCAGACTATACTTTACTAATACGGGTTCACACAGCAAACAGTAGATAACAGCACTAGGTATTGTTGTGAGATTACTTCAGAAATCCTGACACATCTTCATTAGCTTCTTCATCCATCATTCCAAAAACCCTGCTCATTTTACACACTGCAGTAGCTGAAGTGTGTGTTAGCAGTGATGCAGTGCCTCTGCTCATTAGCATACAGCTTCAGCGATGGATGGATTGTTCTTCTGTTGCTCTCATCCTACAGCTGATTGATCTGTTAACAACTATTTCCCTTACAGACCTTTGATTGAGTGCCGCTTGTCTTTGCCTGAAAGGACCAGTATGTGTGTGTGTGTGTGCGTGTGTGTGTGTGCGTGCGTGTGCGCGTGTGTGTGTGTGTGTTGCTGGAGGCCGGCCCACAGCAGCCTCAGCTGGGTGTCTTTCAGCTCTCTATTTATGAGCTCTTCTTTACATATTCATTCTGCTACTGTTAAACAAAGGCCACAGATTGCCTTTCCCCCTCTGTGACTGTAGTGCAGTGTGTGAGTGTGTATCAGCGTGTGTCAGTGTGTGTCAGTGTGTGTGTGTGTGTCAGTGTGTGTCAGTGTGTGACAGTGTGTGACAGTGTGTGAGTGTTGATGATGGAAGAGAAACAGGAGAGCATCTAGCTTTTAAGACTTTTTGTCTTTTTGTTTGTTTCATGTATTAATGTGAGAAAGGGTGCTATTTTAAATCTCTTCAGTAGAGAGGAAGCTTCAGTTTGTCAAAGTTACATGCTTTATTGACATTGTCATTGACATATCATGTCGCATTTTGCTTTTACCGCTACGCCAATGTTTTCATCTCAGCCGAGCGTAAAAAGTTTTTTGTGATATTTTAAAACAATATTTATTTCCAGTACTTTCACTCAGTTGTTTTGTGTGCAAATTATAAATGTGCACAGAAGTGCGCTAATATCAACACTTCAAGCTGCAGCTCATGGTTTCAAGTGACACATTTTTTGAATGCAAGATTTAAAAATCTTAACATAAGGTCCAGTTACAAGCTGTTTTGGGGGTTTTCAGCTACGTCTCATGAACGGAGTTCTCAACTCCAAAGCGATTTTGTATATATTTTGGAGGGTCCATACAAATGATTTGAATATACTAATAGTGCTAATGTTGAGCAAAAGAGAGAGAGGAAGAGACCTGACAGCACAGTAGATAACAGGGCCCTTGTTGCCATGGTGAGAGGATTTGATTGGCGGCTGGGGGGGTTGATTGATAAGGACCCCCCTGCTATTCCGGTGACAGCTCCTGTCAGAGAGCCAGCTCGTCTCACATCAGATGTATCAACTGGTACAGCCCACTCCCACCCCCAATACACACACACACACACACACACACACACACTGAGAAAACAGCCACAACATTAGCTTAACAACCCCTTTACCTCTGCTTCAGTCTGTCTCAGTCTTTAAAGGGGATGACACCATTTTAAGACTTCTTATCAGTACTCCTCAATCTATTATATTCAGTATGGATACTTTACTTCAACAAACAAATGCACCCATGGACACCAACACTGTACTGTTTCACTTATTCTCACACTTACATAAGTGTATACTGGATATCTACTTTATAAACAGTATGTATGTTTGTTCAACTGTGAATATTTTTAATATACACATTTTGGTTTTAATGTTGCAACTATTTTGTGTTAATACTCATTACCTTTTAAATGTATATTTCAGGTATTTAGTGTTCTTCCACAACTACAAAGCATTGTGGGCCTGTCCATTAAAACAAAGGCTACTGTGTCTCTATTAGAGTTGTCAGCTACTGAGGAGCAGGTGAGCATCATGCTGAGGAGAACTCTGTTATACTTTTTAATCAATACAAAATATCATTAAATTTGTGATTAAAATGCACAGCTAGATGATTTTAGATTATGATTTAGACTAATGTTTAAAAAAATAATACATTTTCCCAAATCATCGAGCCTCCTCTCTGTGCACGTCTCTCAGAGCACTAGCTTTGAGGTCAGAAAGGCCAGGTGTCACACTGAGCTCCTTGTTAACCCTGGCAGCTATTTCAGTCTGCTGATAGGCACACACACAGTGTGTTCTGGGGGGGTGAAGAGAGTTTAAATTAGAACAAATAGGCTATCAACTATCATTTTAACTTACATTCCAAATGTCTTTGGCCCACTACTGAATTATAAAGATGATGATCAGTTTCACCTTTGTGCATCCAGTACACAGAGAGGATCGGGGTGTGTTTAGCTTAGCTTAGTACAGTCTGCACTCATGCTAGTGCATCTATGAGGCTGGACTGAAGCAAAGTGGTGCTTTGAGGCAAATGCTAACGTCAGCATGCTAACATACTCACACTGACAAAGCTATAATGATGTTTAGTAGGAATGAATGCATATTGAATTGAATTTTATTTAAGTGTCATGCCAATGCGTGGCCCATATCTCGTGGCATTATAAGACTCATTTACATCAAACATGAACAATACTTTCCACTAGGGTGGTCACATATTCTATATCTGCCATCACTCAGTAATCTCCTGTTTTCAGAGTGATATACAGGTCAAATGGCTTCTCAGGTGTTTCTGTGTGGGATACTGTATGTGTTGCCAGTTTACATTGAAGGACAGTATAATCTCATGACACACTAACTTTGTATCCTGTTAAACAATCCTTCTGTCTGACTGCCCTCCGCTCCGACATACTGACAACTGATGAAGTCCCTCCCAGGAAGAAATGCAAATACTCTTGCAATGCAAATTCAAGTCCACTTGATGTGATAACTTCCCCTTTCTAACCACTAGCAAGTCTTTATCCACCATTTAATAATACATCCATTTATTTATTTTGTATTATTTATCTCAATCTGTAAAGTAACTAAAGCTGTCAGATAAATATAGTGCAGTAAAAAGTACAATATTCCCTCTGGGATGTAGTGGAGTAGAAGGATAAAGTACCTCAAATTTGTACTTAAGTAAATGTACTTTCCACCACGGCTCTCTAGTAATATTTGCACTTGACCTTTTTTGAAGTAGATTTGAGATGTTAACTTTTGATGATCACTTTTTTCTACAATTTTGTATGTTATTTATTTAATTTTTCAAAAGCTATGAATTTAAAACTAATCTCCTTAAAAAGTCATTTTAGTTTCATATCCTTGTATTTATTCTATTCATCTTTGGTGTAGGGTTATATGGGGGCAGGGCTTTATATGTAGGCCATTTGCCAATGCCAAGAATATATCCCTCTCCTCTCTTTTTGCAATGGCGTTATCAGCAGTAACTGCTGTACGAGCGGCGGCCATTAGTTTGGACTCCCATGCACGCACGGCCGGCACGGCTACATAAATAAAGCACAGAGAAACTGGGATTACAACAGACACAGAGGGAGAGACACTTCACTCCACTTTATCTTTACATAGGAAATTGTTGTTTTTTGCTATATTAATGCTCTGAACGTTGTGTTAAAAAATGTTCAACATCTTATGTTAGTGAGTTAGTATAAAGTACAGCTGAGGCTGATAAAAAATGTCATTTGTTTTGCAGGTATTTGGCAAGCGACTCAATTTCAGCCAATATGTCCATTTTTAGATGAGCAGGGAGTTAGATGGTGATGTCACTGCCAAGGTGGAGCCGGCCACTTTGAGCTTCACAATGCCTCTTCAGAAACCTATGGGTGACGTCATGGAGACTACATTCACATTTTATACATTGGTCATAAACCAAAGGGTTGGTCAAATGAAAATATTGACCTGATGATGGCACTAGATCAGTCAGAGGATCAGAAATATGATGACAAAATTTCATGGAAATCCATCCAGTAGCTGTTGAGACATTTCACTAAAAATCTCAATTGTGAACCTCTTAGTGGCTAGTCTAGTACATCGTGTGAAGTCTAGTTTATATATTGTAATCCATCCATTTGTTCACAGAAGATTTATGCTTATCCTCTGGTGATCTCACGATAAGGACAGGATTTTAGAGATACTCCACAAGTCAACAGAATGCAAAATATTTGGGCCAAACCTCATTGTCTCAATAAGCTCTAAATAAGACTGCAGACAAGCATATCCATCTTTGGTATGAGCATTCTCTGTACCACTGTAAAGCCGTGTTCAAACTGACATTAGCACTGCAACACTTGTTTCCAGGGAGAAGAGAGGAGGTTTTAGCGAATGAAATCAGGATAATGTCTGGAGAAACAGGTCCGCACATTGTCCTGAGTTTCCTTTGCACACATGAAGTACACAACAGGAGATTGTCTGTGTCAGAAGTATTCTCACTGTACTCCAGGCGAGGGGTGCAACTAGGTTGAGTGTGCAGGAGGCACAACATGACGCCGATTACTTGATTTTGTTAAATTGTAAAATGTTGACATTGTGTCTGGTATTGAATACACTATCTTAATACAATTGTGTGAAAAGCACAGAGCACTTGGAGTTTCAGCATGAAAGTCATCACACCAGTATGAGGGTGTCGTATGGTGTACAGATTGTAAAGCCCCCTGGGGCAAATTGGTCATTTGTGATACTGGACTATATAAATAACATTTGATCGACTGTTTGATTGAGTTTGGCATAGACTTCCATTCAGTTAGAGAGAGAAATATGAGAAGGTGTGTGCGGAGGAGTGCATGTGCTGTCAGTCCGTCTAGCTGGACAGTGAAGATCTCTGCTCTGTGGGCCTGCTCTGTGGGTCCTCGGGGTTATCAGCATTCTCAGATATGAGCAACCTTCTCTGTCACCACCCAGGGCTGCCAGCTGACAGAGCAGAGCGGAGATAATGCATCCGATTGACAACCTCTTCTTCCCCCGCTTAGCTGTAGCCCTCCTGCACCCTTCAGGCATCCCAGTACCACCACAGAACATTCCACTGTGACTCTAGTTCTGCCTAAATACGGACGGAGGACTGAAGAGTCGGAGATTTGTAAATATGCCTGTAGAATATATTCTGATGGCTTTAGAACCAAAATGACACCTCAGTTTCCTGTGGGTCCCACCACCATGAAGGGGTCAAAGGTCAAAGTTGTGCAGGATACTGACATAGGGCATATCATCATTATCATCATCATCATCATCATTATCATCATCATCATCTTTTATTCCATCGTTTGCGTTTGTATTTGTCTGTTGACAGGTTTTGTCATCGCAGTAGCGTTGCAACCGTGCAAGACGCAGTCAGGAAACTTTACAGATGTGTAGTTAAGATCAAAATGACTTAATTGACATAGTGACACAGTGACAGGAAGCATTGACAGTTGTGTCATGATAGACAAAGCTCCCTTACATGTAACTTTTGAAATACAAGAGAAAAAAAACTGCTGTGCTGTGTCTATTTTTTGTGAATTCTCCCCTGAGTGTGCATGTCAGTGTGTTGAAACGACATTAAAGAAAAGTAATGTTAGCACTTTCTAAGTTGAATACAAACTTCACAGCGTGATGGTCGTCTCAAATAATGGAGAGTGACAGGCAGCTTATGGTTGATAGCTAACACTCTGTGGACATCTTGTATCATACAGTATGACGCTCCTCCATCAATAGTGCACCACAGAAGCTGACAGTGTGTATCCTAGCAATGCACCCTATTAAAATAAATAATGACACTCACTCAGAGGCTCGAGGATTAGAGGAGAAAATGTTTGATTATCTTGTGAAAAAGGAGACATATGCACATTAGCTTTTGTTCGTTATGCATTTTTAATTTCTCTTATCTTTTTGGGATAAGCATAAAAACTAAGCATTGTCTTTGAACAGCAAGTAGTTTTTTGCTTATTTCACTGTATAACACCAGTGAATAACAAAACATTTCTTCAATGTTTTGTAACCCTGTGTGAATTGTCCATGCTCCATACTCCACACTAGAAGTGTCCTTTTTGTCTGTCACACCTTTTGTTCTGTCTGACCCAACAAACTCCAAATGTTATTAATCATAATTAAACAAAATTTGATGAGGTTTTGTATCTAGTCCAGTTTTGTCTTGGGATTGGCTCTAGAATGATCTTGTTGAGATGACCGCCATCTTGTTTTTTACACTGATAAGTGTATTGTGTTTTTCTTTACAAAAAACTGTTATTTTAAAGGCGATTCAGATTTAGCTGCATGTGCATATACATCCTGTGATATACAGTATAAATATATATATATATATATATATATAGAGAGAGAGAGAGAGAGAACAATTAAATGTTATATGACAGATCACAACCAATACATACAACTATAAATCATAACAAATGTTATTTTAACACTCAATGTGTAAACTGTGCAGAGGGGATTGAAGCTCCATTGCGTCCAATTCCTCCAGGGACAATGAACCAGTCCTCACAAAGTCAGCCTATTGTGTCACACCTTGTCACCTCTGCACTCAAATCATTTTCAAACACACACTTGAGTCTCAGTCTGTCTGTCATCAGCAGCCCGTCAGCGTGTTGTATGTCTGTCGGTTCACCTGAAGCTGCCTGCTGAGCCCTTTCCGGGCCGACCTGAGCCGTGCAGCTCCAGTCCTGCAGGTAGTGTGCAGTGCTGTGCTCCCGCTCTCGCCCCCAGAGCAGCGTATGGTAAAGCCATCAGGGCCAGCGTCCCTTTAAAGAGGGGGACCGAAAGAAACACAACAGCTCTGAACACGATGCCGCGTCTCTCCTTTCCACCAGACCGTTTTTTTTCTTTTCGTCTTCAAAACTATAACTCTGTATTACTCTCTGCTTTTTCCATTTATTTCCCTTCTTGCTTTCTGCCTGATCTCTCCCTCCCTCTCAGTCCCTCACTCATTCCACTTAACCCTAACCTGCCTCTTGATTCTGCACTCACTTTCTGACTCCATACCTTTCTATATTAACACTGATACTGAAAGCTTTTCCTCACCAGTCACAGAGATTAGCTATTTTCTGATCAGTGTAAACAGCAAAAGGATGCACCTAACAACATCACAATGGAACACTTTACATTTGGCCATGTACATTTCTCTTGTTCGAACAGATGTACTGGAACAGAGGCTAGAAATGGCAAAATCTAATTTCTTTCATTAGAGCTACTTTCATTCCTAAACACAAACTTTTGTTTTGTCGTTAACATTTAGATGTGTGTGTGTGTGTGCATGCGTGCGTGCGTGCGTGTGTGTGTGTGTGTGTGTGCATGCGTGTGTGTGTATGTGAGTGTGTGTGTGAGTGTGTGTGCGTGTGTGTATGTGAGTGTGTGTGTGTGTGTATGTGAATGTGTGTGCGTGTGTGTATGTGAGTGTATGTGCGTGCGTGTGTGTGTGTGTGTGTGTCTGTGTGTGTGTGTGTGTGTGTGTGTGTGTGTGTCTGTGTGTCTGTGTGTCAGAGATGTCTCACATGCTGCTCCACTCAGCATCTGGTCCATTTGGTGGTCGTCCTCTCAGGAATGCGAAGTCCCCTGATGTTGTCCTGTGTGCTCACTAATGTCATTGTCATGGCACGCTGCTCCACTTATATACGTCAATAAGTCTGCATCAGTGCAAAAGATGCTTGTTTATTGTGTTGCTTATTCACTGTGTTCGAAATTGTACACAGTTTGATGCCAAGAAACATCATTCAATCATTATTGATAACAATATTTAACTATTGTCACTGATAATTGATAAATGTTGCTTTTGACGTTTTTGTAAATGCTGTGAGCACCACAAACTAAATTCAGCTCCATTATATTGGGTTGGAGGCCAAAATCTCTAAACATGGACAAATACAACCAAAACTATATGCCTTTGTGTGTGACATGTTCGGTGTGCCACAGGCTTCAAAGTGCATGACGCTCCGCCAAGCAGCCCATGTATTGATCTCTGTGGTGGACATAGAGATGAACTAAATCTGTTTTATTTTGTGAAATAAACAGTCCAGTATCCCTTGCTATGATAACTCTGCACCTCACAAGTTTTTCCCTATACCGACATTCTGGTCCAATGCAGGAAGTAGTGTGTCCTTTACATGGCAAAGTAAATGTGTGGAGGTCGGGATGGTGGATGGGGCTGGGGAAGTTTGTGTCGCATCACATTTCACCCTGACCTTTCCTGTACCGTAGTTTCCACGCACAGATATTGTAGAAAAATTAAAACAATGCCATTTAGATATTAAAATTTTTTTTTAATGGATAAAACATAAAGCACATGAAACGTCCTGAACATTGACATGGGACTAAATGATAAGGAGCAAAAACGTGCTGGGCTGGTGCTTTGCTGAAAGTGAGGCATTGTAAAAGGTGCTATGTAACTGGAGGCCATTTACCATTTCTGTAACATCCGTTTAATCTCCACCTATGTTGTAGGTGTACTTCTGCTACCCATGCTTTGAGATAGGTACTGATCAAAAGCTCAGCAGAAGACAAAAGACTCACAGAGGTGTGTGTTGATCAGAAACATCTTTCTCTCTCTGGAACACACACACATGCGTAGATCTATAGCGGTGGAATTAAGAGCAGTTGGGATTCAAATCAATTGAATAAACCACCTCACACACATAAACACACACACACACACACTCCTCTCACCATGTGTCCATCAGTGTGAACCGAGCAGCTTCCGCCTTAAACCCACGCTGCTCTACTCACCGCGAACAGTTTCCCACGCTGCTTTAGACTCGTCTACCTTACCGCCTCGCCCACGTCTGCACATGTGTGTGTGGTAATGTGTGTGTGGTAAAGTTCTATATTTGAGTATGGTATAATTGAATATGGAATATATCTGAGTGCACATGGAATTATTTCTTATTTGTATTCTTATCAACTTGTGTACATGCATCCCTGTGCCTGTGTACATTTAGAAGCGCGCGCGTCCATGTGCGTGCGTGTAATGGACTGCATTTATACAGCGCTATAAGGCTCCAGAGGAAAGCTTTTAAAGTACAGAATACCAACAGAATAAAACGTTCATTTTATTCTGTTGGTATTCTGTACACTATTGCATGTCTCCATCCGTCCTGGGTTTCTTTCATTTCTCCCTGTTGAAGGGTTTCTACTGGGGAGTTTTTCCTTTCCTGAAGCCAGTGTCTGAGGACAGAGGGTGTTTTATGATTTACATGTTGTAAAGCACCTGAGATTTGTGATATTGGGCTGTATACATAACAGATTTATGAACTCGATACAATTACACTGAAGATTAGACAAGAAGCTGCAACCAACTGAACCAACCACGGAAACATGCAGGTCAGTACGCTGACAATTACAAAAAGCATGAACGCAATGTATTGTCATTTTTAACAGGAAGGTTAATGTACTTTTCTGCTGGCTGTCTTCCATGTTTAAAGGCTATCAGTAGGAAAGAGAACAGAATGCATGTAGGGTGTCAAACATCTACATCTTATGAAGCTCAGCATAAGTTCAATGAGGAAGACGACCTTTATGTCTCCTTCATTCTGAATTCTCTCCTTCTCTCCTGCTGCTGCAGCTCATTATGGGCGTCCACTCTTTTAGGTAACCAACTAGATTTTGCCACGATCTCCAACAGCCAATCATGGTGCAGCTGCGGCCCTCCTCCACCCCGTCTACCTCCAGTCATCATCTCCAGAGCCCAGGTCGAGCTCATCAGAAGTCCACTCATCAAATCCAGATCTTCACCATCCTCTTCATCCCATCTCCATCCCACCGTGTCTAGACCCCATGGGGGGGTTTCTTATTCTACAAACGTACATGTGTTTGTGTGTTCCTTTCAGGTCATCTGCCTCTGTGTGTGCTCTCAGAGTAACAGCTCAAGTCATGAAACACATGTGAGGCCCTCTGTAGAGACTCTTGACCTCTGCATCAACATGATCCTGTGCCACCAGGTCAGAGTTACAGTCCAGCTCTGGCTCTGGGAGGGGACAGTGTGCAGGATCTGGGTGTGTAATTAGATGTGTCAGAGTCACTTTGGTGGTCCTTCCTTACCCCTCCTACCATGACACCCACACACTGGAAGGGCATCACAAACTCTTAAATGGTCCTTTTTTCCCGTGAACAAGTGAGTTTGTGACTACGTGTGTGATTGTTGGAATGAATGGATCGTCATACGATAAGAGCGACATTTCTGGTTAATCCTTCGTGTCTGTGTTGTTTGTAGCGTACTTGAGTTGCTCTTGCTTAACTGAGCTACTGTTATTCTTGATCACAGCGGTTAACTACCTGTCGTATATCTTAAACCTACACTAGTGCTTCTTTAGCACTTACAACTCTCTCCTTCAATTTCTTTTCTTGGCGACTCTTTCGGTAAATCCAGTTTTACACTCCTTCCGGCTCTGCTAACGTTAGCTTGGCAGCTAGCGATGGCAGCTCTCTCTTCCTTTTCTCATCTTTCCTGCTCGGTGTGTTTCATGTTTAGCTATTCCTCTGCCTCCTTTAGAGATAATGGTACATGTATTAAATGCAGTTTATATTCAGGGTTGGAGGAGAGTTTTAGAGGGCTAGAAGCACCATGGAAAGTCAATTAGGTCCTGTTAGCTGTCCCACCACCAACCGCTTCCTGTTTCTAACAGGTTCTCCCCAGTCAGCGACACCCGCTGAGAAGCCAACTCTGATTATCGGTAGCTCAATTATGAGGTACGTGAGGTTTGAGAGACCAGGGACAATAGTCACGTGCATCCCGGGGGCCAGAGCAGGAGACACAGAAGCACATTTAAAACTGCTGACTAAGGCTGAACGTAAATACAGTAAGATTGTTATCCACGTAGGCGGTAATGACACCCGATTGCGTCAATCGGAGTGCACTAACATGTATGTGGAGTCGGTGTGTAGATTTGCAAAGACAATGTCGGACTCCGTAGTTTTCTCTGGTCCCCTGCCAAATCTAACGAGTGACGACATGTTTAGCCGCATGTCATCATTCCGTCGCTGGCTGTCACGGTGATGTCCAGATAATGATGTGGGCTTCGTAGACAATTGTTGGACTTTCTGGGGAACTCCTGGTCTGATTAGGAGAGACGGCATTCATCCTACTTTGGAAGGAGCGGATCTCATATCTAGTAATATTAGTAAGTTTATTAGTGGATCTAATCCATGACAACCTGGAGTTGAGACCAGGAGGCAGAGTTGCAGTCTTACACACTTCTCTGTGCTTCCATCTGGGCAGTCACCCACTCAAATCTCCAAAGTGACTGTCTGCCCCATGACCACTGAAATCAATAAAATCAATAGTAAACAGAAGAGGAATTATACATAAAAACCTAATGAAAATTACCACCACCACTCCAAAAGTGCAACTGAATAGAAAAATTGAATGTGGAATCTTAAACATCAGGTCTTTGTCATCTAAAGCTGGATTAGTAAATGATGTAATATCAGATAATCAGATTGATTTATTTTGTCTCACTGAAACCTGGCTGAGACATGAAGAATATGTCAATCTAAATGAATCCACTCCACCTAGTCATGTTAATACTCAAGTTCCTCGAGGCCGAGGTGGCCTTTTTAATATACGATCACATCATGTTTTCTGTCGCATAGATTGTCTATGTTGTATTTTTAACTATGTTGTTTGTTTTGTACACACGTCACCTATTACAGTCTGTCCGTCCTGGGAGAGGGATCCTCCTCAGTCTCTCCCTGAGGTTTACAACATGTTTCCTCTTTAATTGTGGGGTTTCTTTTAGGGAGTTTTTCCTTGTGCAGTGCGAGGGTCTAAGGACAGAGGGGGTCGTATCCTCTACAGTCTGTAAAGCCCCCTGAGACAAATGTATAATTTGTGATATTGGGCTATATAAATAAACTTAATTTGATTTGAATTTGATGAACCTCAAAATAAATTGATCCACTGATTTACAGAGGTCAAATGTAGGACTATGGCAAAAGTATTTTTTATAAACATATAACTATATTATACAGTGCTATAAGCAGATTATAACGCATAATGAGTATGTTTAAAGTGCAGTAGAAACATCATAGAAAGTGTTACCTTTATTTTTATATAAATGTATATATATATATGATATATATATATCCATCCATCCATCCATTTTCAACCGCTTATCCGGG
>CALSCE010009749.1:218962-232236 GCA_943593645.1 Bovichtus variegatus | reverse complement strand
TGGGACGTGTTTCATGTCCTCACTTGATGATGGGACGTGTTTCATGTCCTCACTTGATGATATCACCAACCTGAGCTGCACTGTTTAACAAAGCAGAGGAGGTGTGTTTAAGGATCTGCTGATTGTTTTTTCAATTCAAGCAGACCTGCTCAGTTAAATGTAGCCACAAATGCAAGAGGAGTTTAAACCAGTGGTGAAAGTGAGTGAGGGGGGGGGGTGAAGGAGAGAGTCATCTCTTACTGTCATCCCCCTCCCTCTCTGATCTGTAATGACTGTAGCATATGCTGCATGTATGAGGGAGGGCTGTGTGTGTGTCTGTGTGTGTGTGTGTGTGTGTGTGTGTGTGTGTGTGGCTGCATAGGGAAGCCTTTATACATGTAATTTTTCCCCATCTGTAAATCTCCTCTGAACATTCGCACTGACTGTGTTTCTGTGTGTGTGTGTGCGTGTGTGTGTGCGTGTGCGTGTGTGCGTGTGTGTGTGTGTGTGTGTGTGTGTGTATGTGTGTGTGTGTGTGCAGAAGAACGGGCAGGGCCGGGACTGTATCTTCACAGAGATCGTGCTGGAGAACAACTACACGGCTTTGAGGAACGCGCGCTATGAGAGCTGGTACATGGCCTTCACGCGCCGCGGGCGCCCCAGGAAAGGTTCCCGGACGCGCCAGCACCAGCGCGAGGTCCACTTCATGAAGCGGCTGCCGAAAGGGACGCAGCCCGCCCTCACGAGCCACCACCGCCCGTTCGACTTCATCCACTACCCGTTCAACCAAAGGACTAAACGCACGCGCTACTCGGAGCGCTGAAGAGGGACGACAGAGCAGACGGAGAGGAAGAGGAGGAAGAGACAGACTGACAGAAAGACCCTCTGCTCTCCACATTTTATACTGAGCATTACTATATCTTAATATGTAGGTTGTTTTATATTTGTGTCCAGGTCAGAAAAAAGCTGTGCATTGACAAAAACGCGAGAAATTTATTTTTGTACTTCAGACTTAGTTTTTAGATGCACACAACTAAAGGTCTGACTTATGGGGAGGTGTTAGAGTGCGTTGTGTAGATTTTTTATTGCATTTGACCCGTGGAGTCTGTGGTTGGACTCTCCCTGCTGCTCAAGGACACTTGAAGGCCTGATTGACGCACTACCAGGAGCACCACGTTGCATCCGGACCGGTCATCTCTATCTTCTCTCACAGTGATGGAACAAGGTGGCAGCTACATTTGATAATCACAGGTTTCCTGTTGTGACTGTAATGATAATCTGCCCCTCTCCCTCTATGTTCCTGTTGCCCCCTGAATGTCTGTTTTTATACATATATAAATATATTTTTATTTGAGGATGTGTAAAATAATTTTAAGGATGAAATATTTATTTAAAATGTGTAATAAATGTACATTAAAATACTGATATTAAACTCTTGTTTGGTACATGCTTGCAGTGGGCCCATTTGTGAAACTGAGAAGACACCGAGGGGCCTGCTGAGCAGCCTCCTCTGCATATTACTGTGTTAGTCTGATGAGATGTTGGAGAGGAAATAAACAACTAATGACTTATTTTGTTCTCTCAGCTTAATAATGTGTGTGCAGAATCCAAGCATTAAATACTGTTTATTATATGTGTAAGATATGTCAAAGATACACAATGCTAGTACCGTCTGACACGGACATCCTCCTCTATATGAGCCAGGTGCGTTTAATACAGCATGTTTAATGCTATGTCCTCTTCATTAATGTGCACACATCATCCATTCAATGTCATACATTAGTTCGTTGTGTGTGTGTGTGTGTGTGTGTGTGTGGCTCCTTTGTGCACTTGCTGCTCTAGCTATCCCTCTTTAATATCAAATGTTTCAATGTGCTTTTCCTGAAACAGAGGTTCAAACCTGTTTGGAAAAACTAAAAGGGAGGTGCCCATTAAATTCATTAAGTATTTAAAGTATGAACTTTCCAATTACAATACCATTTCTTAACTATTTCTTGTTGAACAACATAGGGCTGTTTTTGTTCTCTGTACATGCATGATGCTGCCAGACCTGGCAACCTAACGGTGGTGACAAAACAACATTTCACTCTCAGAAAGAAAGCAATTGAGTGTGTTTCCCAAAATGTTGAACTACTGCTTGTAATAAATGAAGTACAGAAAAGCTCTGAGTCATGCACTGAATGCTAATTCATACAACTTTATTACATGGAGGTAAGTAATGAAACCAAACTAAAACATGAATAGTTAACAAACTATTATATAACATAAAGAACGTAGTGTTGTCACAATGCTGTTTGATTCAATATAGACCATCTTAGACATTGTTTCTACCTAAAAGTGAAGCCATGATGTGTGAACCAGCCCTGGCCAGACATACAGCTTGTTTGTTGTACAGCCAGCTCTCCAGCCCTGTCTTCCTCTTATGCAGTACAGGCTGGTAATTAGAGGCCTTCACAGGTCTTCACATTTGTAAAAAGTGTACCTTAAACAGAAGGTCCCATTATAAAACTAAACAGGATGAGTCTGACCCTCTTCTTTACACATTGAACCCCCTGAAAATCTCCACATCCCTTTTTCTCAATCACTTTGAAACAGTCTGAACATTCTCTCCACTGTAAGTGCCACTGTCCCAATAGTTTAATGGGACATCACAACTGTATTGCCTGTCTGCAAAAGGTAGCTGTTAGTAACTCACCCAAAACATTTTATTCATGTTCGAAACTGAGTTACTGTGTTAGTAAATTGGCTAATGCCACTACAGAGAAAAGTTATTTGTCATTGTTGAGCCGTACTGCTCAAAATATTTAGATGTTTTTTTCACCTGGAAAAGTTTCTGTTTTATTCTACTTGTTGGTTGACACTGACTGTTTACTGTACTATACAAGAATGTCAGTTGTGTCTCGCTGAAAGCTATTGTGTATCGCACTGAGCTTTTTTAGATTTAGGTAGTAAAGTCAAAACTGTGCAATACTGCAGTACACAGAAAAAGGATATGCACATGTCAATGTATACAGTACATTTATTTGTGTAGCAATGTGTTACATGTTCTGTAAATAGAAGATTCACCTCTGATCTTCATATACAGTCGTATACATTGAGCCAAAGGGAATGAGAAAAAGTGTAAGCATGTATTACTATGGTGCTTGTGCGCCCCTTTAACATGGAGGCCTTTCCCAGCACCACGTTGTGGCCCTTGCAATAATGAATCCGGTCTGAAACCCTGATTTAGACAAAGGCCTCATTGCGTCTAATGGCACAGTTGAACGCATCTCTAGACCATTTCATAGCATATGGATTGCAGGGTTTCTCGAGCTTGATTTTATTTGTTGTTGTGCTTCTTTACTAGCTGTTGTTAACCATCTTACACCAGAAGCTCTTAAGTGAGCAGAAAGGAAACACCGTGGCCTTTGCTTTCTCCCCATATGAAACCTGACCAGGGAAAGCTAACAGGGAGGGTATTCTTAGTCTGATCCCAACATGGATAACAAGGTCACTCCCCCTCCCATTCTAGCAGATAGCAGCATGTCAGTGTCAGAGTGCTTTGCTGTGGTGGGGATGATACCGCTGTGTTTGTTTTTAGGCTTTAGCTTCCATCAGGTTCTGTAACTCTCAGTATCTCCACTGCTATTCTTTCATCTCCCGCCTTTTGACACCCCAGCTTTAATCTGATTGGACAGTCTCACCAGGCACTAGTGTGTGTGTGTGCGTGTGTGTGTGTGCGTGCGTGCGTGTGTGTGTGTGTGTAAAAGACTGTCATTTTCCAGTGTATGGGTGTGATATTGCTCATGCATTGGTCCAGTTACTGTCATTTACCTTTGATATGACAAGATTATGCATTTTGATAGAAAACAATACTCAATGAACAATAATAATAAGTAAAATTATTTTGAAATAGAAAGAGTTTATGAAAGTTAATTTCTGAGCGTGATGATTTATCATAAATTATGTTGGGAACCACATATAAATAATGTAAAAACTAAAATCATTATCTGTGCAAACTGCACTGATAATGTTCAGAGGTTGTTTGACATCAGAGAATCCGGTATGATTTGAGGGGAATAGGTATGTTGAAAAAACAAGGGTAAGAACAAATACAAAAAGTAGACGTAAATCTGCCAAAGGGGTTAACTTGTGGAATGGTTGAGACAATGAAATAAGAATGTGTAGGTCACGTAACACACAAAAATGTTAAAATGTTAAAAAATAAGGTGGTAAATTTACATTTCACTGAGATGTGATTAATATTTTGTATGTAACGTTTTGTTCCATTTTTTCCTGTAAACCTAGTAATGAAAGGGTTGCCTTTTAGTATATGATATGTGAAAAGGGTGGGTTAGCTGAATATGCCTCAGTCTCCATCTTCAGCCGACAGATTTTCAATATTATGTTTTTGTTTTGTTTTCCCTTTAATTAAATGCCTTATTTTTATTTCTTCATTTTTATGTGAATTCTTTTTGGAAAACTTTCAATAAGGACCACTTTCACAACAGACTAAAACACACCCCAGTATACTGCATGCTTGTCTTCGGAGCTCATCTGTCATCATGGAAATCCATTAAATGATCTTTGTCATGATAAAAACCTTTTGTGACCCTGCACTTGTGGACGAGTTCCTCCACTAGTTAATCCTGACCTCTGAAAGGCTGTCCAACCCAAAGCACTGAATTAAATGGTCTTGACAAAACTTGACATTAATCTGCTTAACTCCATCCACATTGGATTAACATAGGGATCTGTCCCTGAGGACTTCCCATAGAAGCAGACTCAATCAAAGCCAGTGCTTTGTGATAACGCAAAGATGTAACCTGATGGCAATAGAACAGTACTGATAAGATGCAGTTTTATAGTTTTAAAAAGAGTATGGTTTTGCAGATGACTCCATGAGGTTATGGTGTTGTAGTGGAACCTCTGGAAGACCAGTAGACTTTGTGTAAATTGATTCAATTAGGGCCCTAGTCTGCCCTCTCCATTACAGCCCTCACCACTGCCTCCAGTGTCTGTAAAGTCAGAGTGAAACTCAGTGAAATGGCTTGTGGGAAAAATCACACCTTCTGTGTCGCCAATGTTGCCGTGCAAATGTGGAGCAATTCCAGTGCCGAAAAACGGGGGTAACATTGCTTTCATCCATTTTTATTGAGCTGCAACCATCATTCTTAACCCCAGATAAACAAACAGAGCGACCTTCTTCATTTGCTTAGGGAGCAATTTAACCCCTGCCTCGACCCCCCCTGTGGAGGCCGTAGAATAGCAGGGGTGGCCAGAGAACATGACCCTGCCTCCCTAAGCAGCCTCGAATGAAACAAGTCGACACAGAAGATGCCCCCATCAAAAAGCACTTCCAACCTCCAGACACTTGTATACGCTCGGAAACATTCGGTGAAATGAGGATGTTCACAGGGAGCAAACAGCGTTGACCCTCTGGGCTGACAGCTATGAGCTGCAGATGGTGTGCGAGTCATAAAGCAATAGTAATCTGAACTTCTCTTTGGACCTTTGTCAGTTATATAATTTGCTCATCAGGTATGGAGATACCTCCAAAGTTTCAGTACATTTGGAACCACTGTTGCCCCTTCAGAAATTGAACGATTGTGATAGATTACGAGGTACAGTATACTCAGAGTATCAAGATATAATTTTCTCTAAGAAAACAAGTAATTTAAAGTCTATGCTTTAGCAGTGGCTGAGACATTTACAGATAACAGAGTGGTGTCAAGGGAAATAAAGACTACACATATTCACTTTTAAATATTTAACAGGTTTTTGTTGGATGTCCTTGGTTGCTCAGTTGTAAAAGTTAGAATTTTAGATCTGAATTTCATCAATCTAACCTATATGTTTAGATCAGAACATGACCAACTGAATCAGGGTAACTTGAATACGTTTTTGAATATTGGACACTTGAACCTTAAAAACACTTTCAGAGAACTCAAACAAAATAAGTACAGATAGATGTTTTTCTAAAGTAAAATATTTCCATTTTTTAAGCTCTGCTATTTAAATTATTTAAAAAAGTTTAATATTGGATCACCTTGGTCATCAGCAGCTTAAAAGGCTGGCTATTATTTATCATGTTTTAATACTGGTAACAGTAGACTATCTGAGTACAGTACAGACCTTTTTTATTCCTCAGTTTGGAAATCATAAAAGTCATATCTTCAGTATTTTTCTGAGAATGTGGAGGTTTTAAGAACCTGGGGGGTTCACATTTTATTGTATGGAACTACTTGATATAACTAGCAATGACACTTTTAAATTTGCATTAACAGTAAAACTGGAAAATGTACAATGTACAAAATCTTTAATATTGGATTTGTCTTTCTGTGACTGTTATCAGAGAGCAATGGAACACCTTGTATCTGCTGAGTGACTACCAGCAGTGACTTCAGACTGTACTGTACTGAGTTTGTCTGAGGATGTTCAGATGTATTGAATATAGAAGCAATAAGATGGATTTATTCTCTATCAAAAATGACAGGCAGCCCATTAAATCCAAGCCCCCATTCAGCAGTGCTAACAAAAGCCACCAGTCCAACCAGGCTGGATAATTGAAACGCAAACAACTGATCAAAGTGAAGCTCCAGCTCTGCAGTTTCATTGTTTACTGTATGTGCGGGCCTTATGCGAGACCTGTTGACTTTTCCAATTGGAGCTGTAAACTTTTGTTTGTCCATGCATTTCCAAGACTGATTGTCAGTCTGATCTGAACAATTACCAGCTAAATGTGTTTGCCAGCTCCGGCAGAGCCCCCCTCCCTTTTTGCTGCCCTAAAAAGATCAAAAAGGAAGATCCCCCTCCCTTCCATAGTCCCCTTGAAACACCCCCACCACAACCCCCAAACGTCCCCTCCACTCCCCGTAACTCTCAACCCAACCTCTTCATTTCCCTTTAGCCATGAGAGTTCAGCTGGAAAGCCAACCATAAATGATTTTTTTCGACGGCCCAGTGTTTGGGACATGGCCTTTTAGAGAGCACAGCTTTCAACAAGGAGACATGTCTTTTTTTTTTTTTTTAAAGAAAGAAAGAAAAACGATCTGCATATTTCAATTATGTGCGGTTGTGCTCAGCTGATCAAAGAGCTGCAGGGATGCCACTTGTAACTGAAGGCTTGAAGACCCTCATGATGTGAATGAGTACAAATTGATGCTAGTGATGCTAAACGGTTAAGCGCCTCACAAAATGTCATGAGGTCAATCAACTTTTGGTAGTCATTTGACCGTGACGCAAACTTGGCAGTTTTAGTGGCTAAACAGCCCTCTGGGCTGTGCTGAGCTGGACTCCACTTTCAATCTATTTTACAATGTCTGTATGAATCACAAGCTGAGGAGCTGATGCATATGTGTGTCAGGAAAGACATTTCTATCAAACAAAATCTAGTGTCATTGTCTGTTGAAAGGATTCCCTGGATTATTATACACTGAAAAACATCTTTAATGAAATTGACGAAGCAGACACATTTTTGTTACTGAGCAAGAGGTAGACCATGAGTGCTGGTGAAAGCCCTGTAAAAAGTTTATAAGTGGATCTTGAGCTAGGATATTTTTGTATCTTTCAAGCTCAATAATAACAAAACAATATTTAAATTTTGGTGAAATGACCCTTTAAAACCAAAATAAAATAAAAAATGTAAACACCCATGTTAGAACTTGAAATGAGGAGTTCAATGAATGTCTGCCTGGGGGTTAAAATTCTCTTGGAAGCTTCTTTTTGTACTTTGAAGAAAAGTAAAAATAGAAGTCAAGGTTGCTTCTGACAGTTATATTATATTATATTATTCTGTTGTCTATGTCACAATGCCGACATCTGTTTGATCATTTTCTGTTATTCCTGTTCAGATAGCTGCTATTACCCACCTGCCCTGTAGTGGCCCTCAGTCACCAGCACGCCTGTTCCACATTCCCTCATTAGCCCCCTGCATGTATACCAGCCCTCTTTCTCCAGTCTTTTGCCAGATCGTCTATGTACAACCCAGTCTTAGTGCTCCAGCCATACTTCCTGTTTCTCGCCTGCCTCTTCCTGACCACAGCCTGTTTCCGGTTCCACCTGCCTGCCCCTCGTCTGCTGAATCTGCCTGGCTGATTGATAAAATTTTCCCAAACTTCTTACCAAGTAAACAATTATTGTTTACAACAAAAAGTACACGTACCTGTTTGCAGAACATCTAGTACATTTAACATTCATCTGATAAACTCCCCACAGTCACCTGTTATTCTTGGTTACCCATGGCTTGTTAAACTCAACCCTCATATAGACTGGTCCGCTGGGATTATTCTGGATTGGATTACTTTCTATCATTCTGCCTGCCCTGTCTCCTGCGCCATTTGATACTTCCATCTCCTGAGTTTCCAGACCTTTCCGGGGTGCCCCCTGAATATGTTTACTTAAAAGACATTTTCAGCAGCTTTCTAACTTCTACATACAAATTTTCCATAACCACAGTCTTGTTGCCACCCGCTTACATTCCCTTACCTCTTGTGTCTCTTCTTTTCAGTGGTTTCCCCAAACAGAGGAGGCCTTCCAGATTTCCAAGCGCCACTTTACTCCAGCTTCCACCCTGATCCTCCCAGATCAAAAATTGCAATTTGTCGCCAAGGTTGATGCTTCTGTGGGGGTAGGAGCCGTGTTGTCCCAGTGCTTGGCCACCAGGGCTCGAGACTATCGACAGGTGGTTTTGTCGATATTACTAGCATTGCTGCGTATAGCAAGTGACACGCTGAATGAACCAAGCGCCGGACTAATGTGTAATATTAGTCTACGCATCATCTCATGCTGTTACTATAGTGACTATCACGCTACTCATTGCGAGACATACTACTAAAAATATGAAGATTCTGAAAGGTTCCCGCAGTACGTTCTGGAGGTACCGGTCCATCTATCCTCTGTCACAAGCTAAGGTCTGAGGTAAGGACACATTTAAATGGAGAGCTGTAGCCAAGGCGGCAAAGTCCTGCGGTGTGTTTGGTTCGCGGAGCTAACAGCTAACGTAACAGAGCTAAACACAGAGGAAAATTAAGCGTTAACAGTGAACTACAGTTTCGGCCCAGTGTCCATAAAGCCCTTTGTTTCTGATAGAAAAGTGCTGGTGCGAGGAGCGCTCCCCTCTTGGGTTAAAAATAACATTTCTGGCAGAGAGCCCTGAAGGCTAACTTCTCCTGTGTGCACTTACAATAAATACAGCCTTAAAAGTACAGCTCTCACCAGCAACATTCAGAGCCACTCTGCTTCCACAAAAAGGCTTTTCTATCTTTATGTGACATATTAAACAGGTCATAACAGACAGTCACGAAACAAGGGTCTCCTCCATTTTCTTGGTGACCGTGGTGACGAGGCCGCCCCATCTAATATATAATTGGTTCCCTGAAAAGTAGAGACGGGGACAACACCAGCGACTTTATGAACAGTTCAGAGATATATGGAAAGTTTACAGTTAATACAATTGCAAGTACTTCAGCTGTGTACAGTTTGGAGGTAAAATTACTTTGAGTTTAGAGTTACAGACACTTTACAGCAGTGTTTATATTTACCAGACTTCTGTCAGAGATGACTGTTAGTCCTGTTCTATACTGATGTACACTGCTGAGTGAGGGGCATGTATCTTCAAGTAGCTGTTATTTACAAAGTGCTTTACATAAAATAAATAGAAATCCATAAAATTCAACACTTAATTTAGTTATAATCTGAATTCTTTTTTTAAACTGATAATGTTAATCCTTAAATTTTTTGTGTGATTTTTTTTAGCTAGGGCTATGAAGCATAACGCAAAAGACATTTTTTCTTGAATGGAAAAAGTGGTATTCATTCATGCCAAATAAATATAATTATTTCCTGAGCATTTTAATGGTGTTAGAGCGGAATTACGACATTGGGGAGCTTCTGGTGGGTTAAATTGGCATTTGAGGAGTGGAGACCTTGGTTGGAGGAGGATAGGCAACACTTTCTGGTGTTGACTTTCCACAATAACCTGAAGTACATCTGGACAGCCTCCGCCATACTCTGGGGTGTCTGAAACAGCGGTTCTTGTGGCTCACCATGGAGTTCGACATTGGGGGAGTTCATGGTTGAAGTCCTGTTCGGTCCTGCTTTGCACATCTGCCCCGACTGGAGGACCGCTGAACTGCATAGAACCCAGCTCCTTGCTACCGCGTAGGGAAAAGGTCACTTCCATTGAAAGTGGAATCCCGTAAACTGCCGATTAATTTGCCCTTTACCAGTTTTCAAGGTCATCAACCCTGTCAGTGGCTCTCAGCACTATGCCCAATGGTTCTTATTGAAGATGTAAATCTTTAAAAACATCTCACAAATATATAGTTTAATAAAAATGTTTTAAAAAGTTCAGTAATGTCTTTAAGCAACTGTTCACTGTAGTTTTTAAATAATGTTTCCCAAACAGGAGGACATTTTTTGGGGACTATTTTCAGTGGTGAATGCATCAAATTGGTGAATTGTGCTTAACCTTTTATCTGCACTGTCCCCTTTGCTGTTGTAGCGCTGTAAATTTCCCCGCTGTGGGACGAATAAAGGTTTTCTGATTCTGATTCTGATTCTGAACATTTGTTTTTCTAGTAAGTATTTTGGGCAGCAGCAGGATGGTGTATGTAAGATTGAGTCAAAATAAAGTAAAGTGTGTGTGTTCATGGTAATGACGGAACATGTCAGCCAGTGCAACAGTGTTGCTCACTAATGAGTTTTAACAACAGTGGAGCTGTACGGCACAGAGGGAGAGGATATCAGGCTGTGATACACACACTATACTTGTTAGGAGATACCTTCAATGTTGGTTTGGATCTGCACATGGGATTTAATGACAAAACGAAACATATAGAATATCAGCAGACATAATAATTAAAGTATGTGAAACCTGGCTTATGATGAGCTGCAAACCAGACTGTGCTGGTTCATCAGACAACTTGTAACTAGTTGTAGTACTCTGCAGGTCTATTGGAGGATCTGCTCTCGCACTTAGCTCTCTCAGCGTTGGTAACCATGATAGGCATTGGTAATCTTCTGAGTGACATTGTCAAAAAGTTAATTATTTTATTTTTGTTTTTTCTTAATGTTCTTAATTTCTTGACCATCTTAATATTTTATTATGTATTCTACTCTTAATTGCTCTATTCTTATGTCATTGTTTTAGCATGTTTTATTGTTTAATTTTATGTTTTTATTGTCAGTGCTAAAAGTGCTATGTAAAGTGTTATATGAATAGTTATTATTATCATTATTGTTAGCTTAATGAAAACCCAACTAGGAGTGCAATTCAGGAATACTGGGAATACAGCAAATTGCTTTGGCTAGGTAGCGAAGGCTAAATACACACACACACACACATATATATATATATATATATATATACAGTATATAGCCTCAATACACCCTCAATGAATGTTAGGACATGAAAAAGACTCAGTTAACATAGAAGAGAGGATGGTCATCTACAGCGTGTGGAGGAGGTAAGAGCAGAGCAGTATGTACAAACTATGAAAACTAGTTTCTGCTAGGGAAAATTATATCACATGTACGCTCTGAATGTAAAGTTACAGGGAATGCAGAACATATGCTCATGCATTGTGAAAGTTTAGGGAGAAAGGAAAAGACTAAAGATTGGTTAAACAGGAAGGAAGTGGGACATTGCAGATGTTCTTGGAACAACAGGAGATGGGCTGCAGGACAAACAAGCAAATGTGGAATATGACGAATTAGGAGTATATAATAGAAAATAGAGATATTTTTTTTTTGGTTTTGTTTGTTTGCTTGTTTTTTTGTCTTTAGTTATTAAAACTATCATTTAATTATTACTTTATTGACTTAATGAGGTAAAGTAACCCAGGGACAACGTCCAATGCTACATACTCCGGTACAGTAGGAGGCGGTATCACCGTATAAGTAACGGTTACAACCCGCTACAAAACTACAAGAAGAAGAAGAATACACCAGGGCAGCTACAGTACATACTAAACGGTTTTTTTTTTTTTTCTAAGTACGTGAATTGCAGAGAGAATCCAGCGCCATACGTCATTAAGCGTCCAGTCACGTAGGGGTAGTCGTCATCAGCGGTCAGGCCGTCGCTGGGATGACTTCCTGTTTCCTCTATCCTGCTGCCAAAGATGACACCTTTAGTTTACTGTGTTCAACACGTATTTACAGAGCAGCTGCAAACAAGTTCCCCGGCCGACAAACTGCCTGCTCACCATGCTGCTGCCCCAGCTGCCGGAAGACGTTCTCTATCATATCTTGTCTTATTTGGACTACACATCTCTCAGTCGCCTCGCTGAAGTTTGTAAAACTATTAACCGCTTTGTAAGCCGGGACGCTGTGTGGAGGAAGATTGCCAAAGAATGTTTAAACACTGGAATTACTCGGAATGGGACGGACATGTAAGATAACAGTCGCACACTGATGACAGACCTGATGTGAATGTATAGCTTAGCATTAGCCTGAGCTGTGTTATGATGCAGGTTAGTCTTATTACCGCCCTGTGTACGGCAGCAGGGCACACTACACCCTCACACTAATGCCTTTACACTGTGACTGTGCTTGGACCTTCCTGAGTTCTAGCTGCAGGCATTCTGAATACGTTGTGTACCAGTCTCTGTTCCTCATTTTACTTTGATCAGGAATTGCATCACAGACCATTTTTCAACAGTAGTTGTCTGTTCATATTTTTAGCATTTAACATCTTAAAGGAATACTTGACACCCAAAATGATAATTTATCAGTTACTCCCCTCGTGTTACCTTCACAAACACATGAATTCAGTAAAATCTTACTATTAAAAACATTTTTTTCCACACAAACAGTACTCACAGAGGTGCAAGTGTGAGACTGTTGTGTAATAGTGAAGTTTAAGTGAAAATGCCTTTGTTTCCACCAGACAATAAACCTGGAGGTTTCTGGGTAAAATGGGTTGAAATTCTCAAAGGAATACAGTAACTTTTGGAGCAGAGTTAAAGGAAACTCGCATACTACAGATCCTCACAGTGCTCTCTGTCCTCCCCTTTGGACATGGGCTCACTCACCACATTTAAATGCATATTCTGCTGTTCTAGATGAGCACACGGACAAGAATTACATTGTTATCAGTGTCAGAACAGTTTCTGCCTTATGTCTTCTAAATTGAACAGAAGTAAATCCTCATGACATGTGACAGGTCCTTTAGAGAGCGATGATGCTTTTTATCCTCAAACAGCCTTGAATTCATACCACGGCCACAAAGATTCTGTCTGATGCACAAGCACTTTGCTGTTTATTCTGTTTCATAAGATGTGCCTTATAGATAGATAGATATAGATATAGATATA
>CALSCE010009749.1:204027-218562 GCA_943593645.1 Bovichtus variegatus | reverse complement strand
CAGTGCTGTCTTCTCGTCTCATAAATGCTGGTTAAATATAATAATTGTTATGGTTTTGTTAAGGTGTTAGCTCAATAAATGGCAAGTGCTTCCGTGACCGTGCTGTTTGGAAATACGCGTTTGAGCGAGAGTGAGATGAGGCGGGGCTAAGGGGGCACCGCAGCTGTGTGTCAATTTTGTGTCTCCTTACTTTTTAATAAGTAATAATTACTTCTACTTATTACTTCTACTTTACTATTACATCACCTGTACCAGTGCTACAATTTGCCTTAGAATAGATTTTATTAAGTGTGTTTGTAAAGTGCATTCGTTTCTGATGAGGATTACCGACGGGTCAGCATGAGAGAAAAAGTCCAACATCCACAACGCCTGGAGCACATTGTAAATCCACTAAACAAAACTCATCATCACACACAAAGCATTATTTATTTACATCAGGAGTGCCCACACTTTTTCAGCTTGGGAGCTACTTTTAAAATGACCAAGTCAAAATGATCTACCTACATTAAAAATGCTAAACATATATTTATTTATATTGTGGCGAGCTCCACGGGAAGCGAATGGATAGAGAATACCAACGAGTCAGAGACGGGAGTACGTTTTATGTTGTCCTGTGCCACATACACCGCAAGACCCCAGGTACGACTTTTATTACCAGGAAACTACCACCAGTTAACCACAACACACCGGGGGTCCCCCCCTCAGGGACATAACTCTCACCCATGGTGACAAAACACACAAAACATGAACACGCATAATTAAACAACACCACTCACGGACAAGTCTGCACACACATCAACAACAACAGAACATCACAAATCGTCCAAATAACCCCAAAACCCGAACATCCCCACAAACCCCCATAATCCCTCAGGCCTCTACATTACCCGCGTGGCTATATGGCGGCCACGCCCCTCCCCGGCCGCTACAATATATATACTGAGTATACCTTATGTTGGTGTACCTTGCATAACTGCATGAACCCGTATGGCACAATACAACTCAGTACATTTTTGGTCATTAACTTACTCTGATGACTTGCACTGAATGGAATCAGCCAGGGCTGCATAGTCCGGGCAGTAGCTGCTGGTAGCCATCGTCAAGCAGACTTCCAAATGATCATCAGTCATGGTGGAACAGTATTTTGACTTAATAATCTTCACGTGGGAAAAGGCTGACTCACATAAATAAATGGAGCCGAATAATGCAGTCAAGAAGGTCGCACATTTCCTCATGTTTGGGTACTTTTCCTCTGTGAGTAAGTTCCAGAACTGTCCATGAGCCCTGGCCTTCAGCTGAATGTCAGCTTGTAGGGTCAACATCTCATCCTCCACTCCAGACAAGTTCAGGTGAAACAGCGTTGCAATTTTTGATGCGAGTGAATCAACCTCAACATCTTCCTGAAATGGGTAGCACATAAATGTAGCGACTGGCTCGAGTAAAGCAAAGTCTTGAAAGCGCTTGTCAAACTCTGACACAATTGTCCCAATCTGCTCAGTGTAACGCGCACTGTCAAGTTGCGCACAAGCCTTCATTTGCGTCTCCAGCTCTGACGCGAGGTTTTGGAAGTTCCCCAAACAAATCATGGCGCTGCAGCTTTGAGGACAAATGTTGCAATTTTCGTTTGAAAGCATTAACTGAGCTAATCATATTGACCACGGTTTTGTCTTTTCCTTGCAGCTCTAAATTAAGGTCATTCAACATGTTGGTCAGATCGGTTAAAAATTCCAAGTCTAGCAGCCACTGGTCGTCATTTAGTTGGGTGTATTCTGCATGTTTAGTGACAAGGAGAAACTCTTTTATCTCCAGACAGAGCTCTCGAAATCTCTGCAGGAATTTCCCCCTACTAAGCCATCTCACATCAGTGTGTAGCAACAACTCAGAATGGTCGCAGTCAGCCTTCTCCAGATGCGAACGGAACAGTCGTCTTTGAAGAGATCTGGCTCGAATAGAACAGGCGATCTTCATTGCCACATCCATTATCTCTTTCATGTTAAGCATTTTTGCGCATAATGCTTGTTGGTGTATTATGCAGTGATAATTGAGGAAGTCGGGGAAAGCATCGTCCTCCCTGCACTTGGCAATAAATCCATTCGAGCGGCCAACCATTGCGGGCGCACCGTCCGTAGTGATTGACACTAATTTGCACAGAGGGAGCTGGGTCTTCTCGATGAAGTGTTTGAAAGACTGAAAAATGTCATCCCCCCGCGTGTGTTCTTTCATGGGCAGTATTGTTAACATCTCCTCTTTTGCAGTCATATCTGTAAACACCATCTGAATAAAAATGCACAACTGAGCTGTATCACTTACGTCTGTAGACTCGTCCAATTGCAGTGAGAAACAATCGCAGTCCGCGATGTCCTTCTGAAGCTGCCGTGTCAAATCCTCGGCCATGACTTCACAGCGCCGTGTAACTATACTTCTTGATAGCTGGAGAGCTTTGATTGAAGATAATATTTCCGGTTTGTTTTTAAAGTCCCAAAACAACGAGTCAGCTGCTTCAACGAATGCCTCTTTTATCATCTCTCCATCTTGGAAGGACTTCTTGTGCTTAATGATGGCGTGACTCGCCCTGAACTATGCTTCGGTGGCTGCCTTCGCTTTTGAAGTCACCTTTGTGAAAAATGCCTGCTGTCCGGACAACCGGGACTTCAGTTCCTTCACCTTTCTCTTTCTCAGCTCGCTTTTTGGAGGGAAGTCAGTGTCGTATGTTCTGTGAACTGTCCGAAAGTGCTGCTCCACATTTCCCTTCTTCGAAATAGCGATCGTAGAGTTGCAGATCAGACAAACGCACTTTGAATATGACATGGTGAAAAAAAAGTCCTCCTCCCATTCTGGATGGAAGTTGTATGTTTTTGGTTTCTTACTTGGTCCAGCTTGCCCACTCATTTTTATACCCTTTCTTTAGCAGAATTGTATAAATTGGAAGGCTAACTAGCTAATCAGCTCGCGGTGATTTGCAGCTGGCGGGGTTGACCGCGCATGCGTGGTGAACCGCGTGTTAGAAAAGATGAGATCTCAGACTGGCTGACCTGTACGTCAATCAAGTGGCAAATGCCATAGTGAGGATGGATGATAGGCTAACTTTTAATTAAATTTTTTATTTTTTTTTCAATGCCATGTGATCTACCCACACTACCTTTGCGATCGACTGGTCGATCGCGATCGACGTACTGGGCTCCCCTGATTTACATTTATTAATCGTGTACCTACACATGCCCCCCCTAATTTAGCCATACTCGTTTCACAGAACTAACCGACTCGAAGAGATTGAAAACACTAACCTAAACAATACGTAGTGTTGCACATGAGTAATGGAATATGTATGAAATGAGAATTCAGAGCTCTTATGCTGTACATGATGTGCCTGTCAGTGGGATGAATCCTCTGGGGCCAGGCTAACCATGTCCCGACTGTGGCTCCATACTTTAACACACAGACATGAGATTGATATCCATCTTCTTATCTAACTCTCACAAATAAAGGTATAAGCGTGTCCTCAAATGATGAACTATGCCTTTAACAAACATAATGTGATCTTCTTTCGCTGGATTCTATCATGGCAACTTTTCGTTCATGTTCGCTTTACTCTCATCATTTCACTTACATTCCTTGTAAATCACGCATCTTGTCTTCAGACTGTTGCCATGGTTGCAGCTGGATGGGGACGTGCTGTTTCTGTCTCAGGCTGCTGATATTGGAGCGTACCATCTGCGGCAAGACTCCGGGAGGCTTCAGCGTAACCCATTTGAAATCTACTCGGGCCACAAGGGTGATGTGTGTCGCTTTGTTCTAACAGACTCTCACCTGGTCAGTGGTGGAAGGTACCTCATGCTCTATTTGTTTTCCTTCTGACTTAATTTTACATAGACAACGTGCATTAGTCCTTATGTAACAGTACTAAAGTAACAGTGTGTACCTTCTATAGAGACTTTAATCAAGATTTGACATGAGCTGTTTTTAACACTTTTACACAGACATGTGCAGCAACAACAATTAGTTTACAGGTAAAAGAAGATCAGGGTAATTAGTATAAGCAGCCTAGAGTCAGTGCTATGCTTGAAACAAACTACTTTGTACATTGTGTCATCCAAACATGCTTATAGCTGTTAAAGAAGGCGCAGGTGGGGTCATTAAGCACTCTGGTGTTTTGCTGTCTAATAATCCTTCAAGCTCATGGATCTGGTACTATCTGGCTATTTTTCCATTTGAATATGGCCTCAGCCATTGACAGAACAAACGCTCAGACTCCATCTATGAAAAGTTCAAATAAAGAGATTAAAGGTACTTTTTCCAAAATCATAGTTTAGCCTAGATATTTGATTTAGCCTTTCCCCAAACAACTGAGGTGGACAGGAAGATTAAAATTGAAACCAATCGGAAATGTTAGCTCAAACTAGCTCATTAGCCCATAGAACATAGTCCAAAACCATCCTAACAAGCTGTTTGTTGGGGACTCATAAGAGAAGACATCGTGCCAGTTGTCAACAATCTATTTAATTCAATAATCTTGATTCCCTCTCGACCTTGGGAAGAATAGTTGGAGAGTAGTAGTCATCCTTAGAGTTGGATCATTTGTCATCATGTGATCATGGAAAAGGCTACTGGACCTTGAGTTAGGATTATTTTGGTAATATTTGACTGTACTTTACCATATTTGTCCTGAACGACCTTTCCAAGCAAATGGAAAAGCTTTCAGGTGCTGATCATACACACAATATAGTTTAAAAAGTACCACAGCATACATTGTTCATTGTTGTGCATGGACTTGTTGAGTAAGTCTAGTTTTGATGAGGGAAGAAGTACAGAACAGACAGAAGAGCAGGGCTTACATCCTCTTTAGCCAGCTAAGGTATCAGACTAGTCCCAAAAATAACTGCCGCCCTGTGTCTGTCAGTGATGGCAGGATCCTGGTTCACAGCAGGGGGAGGGACATGTCGGTGGAGTTATCAGGTCATAACCAGGAAGTGAACTGCCTGGACTCTAAAGATGGATTCATCGTCAGTGGATCCAGAGACCGAACAGCCCGGGTCAGTTATATGTTATTTATTTGTTACGTGATGTGTACAATCTACATTTGTTACACAAAGAGGAAAACTGAAGGTCAAATCCTCATTACGTTGAAACATTGACTGTACACTTCTTAATTTAATTTCAGATTCAATTCATCGATATTTCAGCAGTGTTTGTGCATGACATAGTCCCTGTGATTGTAGCTTTCCTCTCGCCCAATGTCAGCTGACCCTGACCCTGTAAAGGATCAGCGCTTACAGATAATGGATGGATAACACCATATGTCTGTTTATGTATACATGCTTAAATGTGCTAACTGGGGACTTTTGTTTCTCTAGATTTGGACTTTGACTTCCAGCAGCCCCAGAGACACCATTCCCATGCATGACAGAGTGTGGTCTGTTGCTATTAGTCCAACATTGAGGTAAGCGTTTCCTCAGAATCTCAGACAAGAGTTTGGTTAACAGGAGCCACAAAGAGGTTGATAAATGTGGCTGTGAGTACAGTGTCAGTGGAGGCGGTATGCTCTGAGAGCAGCAGGCAGACAGTCGTTGATGTAATTGACACAGACTAGTGACAGTAAGACATGACACCAGCAGCTCAATATCTAACTTGGCTAAAGTTGATATACTCTCTTGAATAATGTTTGTGGCGCTAACCTCTCTGTGGTTGAGATTAGGGTAAGGACAAACAAACTCACATGCTCACCTGCTGAACACTGGCTGTACTGTTTGCTTCTACTTTACCAACCTGCACAGACTCAGATTGTTGCATCATGCTGCGAGGCGAACACACAATGTGACCAATCAACTGTCAGACAGAGCTGACGTATCCCAACTCGTAATCAATGAAGTTACTAGATGATGTGGTAGATAGTAGCCTATCACGTCAAATGTGTGGGCTTTGCTTTGCGTGCTATAGCACCTCTGCTCTTTTTCTTTGAAGGTTGATGTTATAATTCATAATAATTGTATTAGTTTTACTAGCCATTCTGGCAGTTAATCCATGATTGGCTGCTAAAATAATAACACATAGCAAACATTTTGAGTTCATTTATTTATTATATTTGACCTATTATTGGTAACTGATATGGTCACAGGTGGTTTTCCTCTTCATATTAATTCGAGTTTCCTGTTTTTTTATTTTTTTTTTTATTTTTGTATTAAAAATGTCTTTAATGTTGTTCATTTAACTTAGTAAAACTTAAAGTGCATGGCAATAATCTTACAGAATAGACTTTTAAAGGAAATTTTGGGGAATGTACTTTATGCACTTTGGCAGTCCTTTTGAATGAATCTGTTAGTGTGTGTCACTGCACTGCTCCACTCCTGCTGTAGTTTGACTGTTTTGTGCAGGTTACTGTGATGAATGTTTGCATTTTTCAGCCAGTCCAATGCGCCATTCAACATTGAATCAAGTAAAAATCCTTTCAGTGCTGTATTTTGTGCCTTGCTTGTTCAGCTTTCTTTTTCTTCGCATTGCACGCACAGTAATTTCCCATATTGTTTTTATTTGTGTTTTAGTTTACACAGTATTTCTGACCACCTGGTACAAGGTTAAGCCACATAAGAAAACATTTTCCAAGTTAGAGAAATATAGTAAACATTTATCAACTAGAATAGCACTCGGAGAGCGCATACCTCCACCATGTGTGAGGCATGTGAACAGTGTGAGGCACAGCCTGTGAAAGAGACGTTCTGTGTTACTGAGGTCTGCCCTGAACGTGCACTGGATCATGTTCTGTGTCGTGTTCTGGTCGGCCACAGCTCTGTCTCAGCTGTTCTTCAATAGATACATTTACATTGTTTAGAGTTGTTTTGCCTACATTTTTAGTTTTTTAAAAGCACATTTAAAACACATTGGTATGAGCAGTTTGAAACCCTCATAGGTTTTTTTAACAACTCAACCACAGAACGATGAAATTGGATGCTTCTGCAAAAAAAAACAAGATTGCGTTCCATAAGGTTTTATAACATCCAATATGAATACTTTAACAATGTTTTTCCTTATTATCAGTACGTGTCACCTATTGTTTGGTCATGGTGAGTGAAAGATGGTGGTCATTCATTTTAAATGGCCATTGTGTTGGCACAGCGGGGAATCAAAGTCATACAAATGCACATTCCTCGTAAATGGCATTCAATATGGACAGAATTTTTACAGTGCCGGGCTGTTTTGGAACAGGTCTAACCCAAACCCATTGTACAAAAGACCTAAAAACACTTTACCAGCATTCATTCCTAAAGCCTTTATATTGGAATTACCTGTAACCCAAAATTTTATTTGAATCCTTGAAACCCAACCTAACTCCAGTCATAGCTTGGTCCATAAGCCCTGAAAATAAGCGAGGAGCAGATAAAATGTCCTCATTTTCAGTCTAAAATTATAAGGAAATCCAGTATATCAGCATACATGCTTGGTGGCCTTGTCTGTCTGATCAAGGCCTTGCAGTGTCCATCAGATCTGAGAGGAACAGGCAGATTATCCACATCATTAATTATCCAATTTGCTGGCTGAAATAGCAGACCATGCCTCAGCCCACTGCCCCCTCAAAATGGAAACTACCTCTCACTGACCAACGGCCTGCTTAATTCTTTTGGAAACCAGGTGTCGCTGATAAACCTGTTACACTTCTTCTTCTACCCTGCACAACAAGTGACTCCCCCATCCTGGTCTGTTTAAGCAAGAGCCTCGCTAAAAGTCACAAAGAACATGACCAAGCAAACCAAACCAAATCAAACCATTGAGAGTGTGCTATACTGCTCCAGACAGTTGGCTTTGAACTACAACAGTAAGAATGTATCTGATAGCCAATGTTCAATGATATGATATCACTATTCTCCTCTGATATTATGATTCAGTAGTTACACGTTTATTGTAGAACTGGCCAACAAAACCTTTACACTGTCAGTGGTCTTTACTTAATACCAGTATTTCCACACTGAGCCACTGCAGAGTGTCCCTGTGGAAGCCCAATGTGTAAGTCCTGATCATTGATGTGCATGAGCCACAGAACAACACACATAGCTAGCTCATGTTGAAGTTATGAGACACATTGCATTCAAATACAGTTTGATGTTCTATAGTGCCAGGAAAAAGAGAGTGAACAGTTTGGAATTACATGCATTTATGTGTGAAATAATCTTAAATATGGTCTGATATTCATCTAAGTTATAAAACAATGAGCAAACATAATCTTTGAACTAATAATACAGTTCAAACACTTGCATTGTACTTGTCCATATTGAATACATCATTAAAACAATTATAGGCTAATCACCTCAACAAAAGCTCATTTAAGTCAGTAATTTGCAAACCTGGGGCCCAAAGTATAATGCACTAGTTACAGTTACCCTGTAACTACCTGCACTAGCACTGAAGGTTGGCAATGGACGTAAATCATGTGCTGCAAAACTATTCAGTTGCATTATGAACATTGTCTAAGCTAAGGACTGGATGATATTTAAGTCAATATTGATAACATGTTTTAGTATGATTGTTCTACAAGACATTTTGGAATATTGCATCTCAAACAAAAGAGAATGAATTATGTGAAAATCACTGTCCTTCCTGTCTTCTCTTTAAACTCACATGTAAGATCTGTGTACCCATATAGGATGTAAAATCCTTTTCTTTGGGAATTAATTTCACATGACTTTTTGTGTACATGTGTTTGTTCAGTGGAGACAATACTTAGGACTACTTCTATTACTACTACTACTATTACTACAACAATAAAAATGTTGGTAGATTGCGGGATAATGGTTATTTTATAATATAATGTAAAATGATGTTTTTAAGCATTTGCTAAATATAGATTTAGTGTTGACAGTGGAACCCTGGTCTCCAGTAGCCAACATGGTTTCCATTCAGGAGGCTGATTCTCTTCCCAGATGTACCACTCAAGGCAGGTGTCGTAATTTACCCTCTTTAACAGTTTGTGGCACTTGTTTGTGCCATGTGCTACTTTGACAGATTTTTGTTAGATGTGTAAAGGTTAGTTCATAGTGGCTGCCTCCACAGCTTGCCATCCAGCAGCAGGCTGAGAGCAGCTTGTGTTGGCACTGTCACCACGATGTTTGTCTGTACAGTGTGTGCTGCAGGCATCAATTGTTGCGAATCAAATGGCGTTTATTACATATAGTCAACCAACTGGAGAAAAATCTATTTGTAGAATTGATAATCTATAGACTTAACACTATTCCATCCACCACACACATACACACACATTTCATCCCACCTCTGTTTCCATCCCCGTCTTGTTCCACTGGATATCATCTCAAGGTCTGTTAGTGGATTATTGTGACTGCAGTAAAATGCCAAGGCTAGCGCAGGATGGCCACCCCCGTCCACGCTGCCTCGGAAAAGATATTGATCCCATCAGTGGCCGTGGACCTTGGCTTCCCCCATTCAGAATTCTTTTTTTTTCTCAATCGTTTTTCTTTTTCCACACCATATTGTGTACTCACACTCTATGCACACTGATGGAGCTGAAATTGACAGGTTCAATGAAGTATGACAAGGCTCTGCAGGAGGTTTTGGTTAAAGAACCCGACTTCATTGCCCCCCCCCCCAACTGAAACCAACTAACATTATTGAAATTGTATTATTGAAGTTGCAATTTGGCCTTTGTTCACCTCAACGGCAGAGAGAATTGGGCCTTGATTTGGAACAAGCCTATTTTAGCGCCATGTGTTTTATTTCCCTTGTTCCATGAATAATGTAAACTGAAAACCATGTTTACCCATTGTCTTGTTACATTTAGTATAATGGATCTTTCCGCAGCACCAATTCCATCAGTACAATATCAGTCGCATCATACTCTCCACACCTCTCACTTTCTCTTTTTAAGCTAAACACTATTTTCATTTGCTAATTATTTCCAGTCACTACCACTTTGACAGTTTCACATCTTCTGTGATGTTTCTGAATTAATCTTGTGTTTCAGGTCGTTCAACATCATACACCCGCCTCCAGGCAATCCAGCTAAGGCTGATCACACCGAAGTTTGTGACTAGCTAACTACTTTCCCCATGGATCTTCTCTTGAGCCACAGCCATCTCGAGGTTCTTTCTGCTGCATCTGTAATGTTGGCTATTGTCCTTTGTTGCTGGAAGCCCAACCTACTGTAGGCTTTGGGTAAGGATTGGCTTCAAAGCCCCTGCATTAAACTTCAACCGGGAAGCAGCTTGCCCCCCAGCCACATTGCCTGCATTCACCAACCAGAGGTGAACTTCTTCTCGAAGGCCTTGTCCAAGCAATCTTCCCAGGGGACTGTTAGCTCCAGCATGACGACTTGCCTGGAGAAATGGGACATGAGTATCATATCCAGTCTTCATATGGTGAGTTTTCTTGCAGAAGCCAAGATTCCTACAAATGTCCGAGCTGAAAGTCCTGGCTGCACCCAGCTCTAGTGAAGGTGATGGTCGTTTTTTTAGGGGCGTGACCTCTTGCTATACTCAACGCCGTTGCTAAAGGTTTCTGCAATGACCTTCAGGACTTGATCATGGTGCCAACAGTATCTCCCTTCTCCTAGTTCCCGTTTTGTGCACAGCAGGCATGCAGATTTGCCATTCAGGAAAGCATGCCCAACATTGCTAACAGTCCGCTTTACTCAGCTTGGCCCGTGTCACCTTCCTCTCCAGCGCTTTGTCCCACCTTAGATGCCCTGCTGCCCTATTGCCACCATCCAGTATGACCTCTCCACCTCTATTGCTGCTCTCATCCCCGCTCCAGCTTCCTCCTTTCCTTTGGCAGTAGCAGTCTAGGAAGTGGGGACGGATCTCACCATCTTGCTGTGGTGTTGCCTTGTCTCTCCCTGTTGAACAGCTTCCACTGATTGCCATTTCCTACCAGTGCTCAACTCGATTCCAGCGTTGGGTCCTGTACTGCAATACCTCCGTAGTTCTCGTTGCCTTGAATTCCTCTTCCAAGGATCTGAATGGCAGTTCCAGCTTTTGTTATGGTCATAGAGTCAGACGCTGCTCAGACACCTAGGCAGTCCCAGCCATCTTCTGATGACTGTTTAGACTGGCACCTTACACCTTACTCCAGCAGGGATCACAGGATCTTGGGCAGAATGCTATGCTGGACAACCATGCTATAAACTTTTGCCAATCCTGACGAGTCCACTGCTCTCAGACAACTTTAAATCAACGCAGGTGGGTCAGGTCGTTGATGTATCCCACAGGATGCTGTCAAACATCTTGTCTCAGCTTTTCTGTTACGGTAGGGATGGTAGAATAAAAGGAGAAAGTCCGAACAGCAGAGTTGTGCGTGCAACATGACTGACATACTGATGGGATTGGAGCTTTTGAAATTGACATTAAACAGAAAATACCATGTGAGTATTATAGTACACTTGCTATTATTTGAGACTCAACCATTATTTGGACATCGGCTTCAATTGGAGAATTTGCGATAAATTCTATTAGTGATGAGTCTCTTGCTTGTGTACACCTCTCTCTCTCTGTCCTCCCTGTCTCTCCTGCTGTGTACCTAGTGTGTGTGGGACCAGGAAATAGGAAGTGGGGCAGGTGGTTAGTTAATAGTTGACTGAGGTGTTTCGCGCAGACCCTGCTGTCATTCAAACAAGACTTAACTGGTTGAAGTGTGGGCTGGGCAGCTGCAGATGTATAGCACTGAGTCACGGCTGATTAGGTTTCTTGGACCTGCTGCTTGTCCAGCTCATAGTTATCTTCTGCGGACATGAGATTTGGGTTTGAAGTAGGAGATCTTTTATTAGCTTGTATGCTTACATGAATATTAATATTGCAGTTTTGGGACTGACCTTAGATTTAAGGGTGCATTAACATGTAGGAACATGTAAACATTGTAAATGTTGCAGTTTTAAGTTGTTTATTATTATTCTAAAATCATTTGGAACAACAATGAACACTTCTTCCTTTGGATGTGGCTGGACGATATTTACTAAGCCTGTCGCAACTACTGTGAGGGGTGCAAAATTTAAAGTCACCACAATTTTCAAATTTAGCAGGTTATTTACATCGGGTATCATGATTTTGATTCTAGATCCAAATTCAATCGAAATAAGCTTTCAATTTAATCATCAAAATCAAAACTAGGATTGTGATTCTCCCAGTATTTTTTTCTCTAAACTTGCACCTACTTGTGCTCATCCAAAGAAAAAAAACAACAACAACTCACGACACAATGTTGCTTACTGGTAAATGCAGCTGCACCACTAAGCTAAAAATGTGGTTATGTTAAGCTTGATACAATGTAGTCTATCTTTCTAAAGAGGAATTTGATACTGTAAATAACAGTTGTAATAAAACCAATGATTTGTTGGTCTATGAATCGAGACTCCATAGTTTTTACAATGGCATAGAAAAAAAAGTGATTTTAAATTGAAAAAAAGAATCGAATTGTGACCTTTTAAATAAAATTAAAACATATTATTTACTAAGACCACAGGTATAAATGTGCTCAGCCGCAGTTCATCTGTTTTGCAGAATATGCCACTGAATAACATTTAGGTGGGTTGCGCATCTCTAGAAATTAATGGAGCACAAACAAAAGTTCTTTCTGCTGCTGAACTATAAATACTTGATTCATCTCCCAAGAGGAAGGCTGTATGAGGAAATATTTGTTAAATATCCTGAAGTTGTCAGCTCTATAAATAGATCAGTGATGGAATGAGTTTTGAAAGATTAGTGTTGACTTTTGCTAAAATATTTTAAACTCCTTTAGTAAGTAAGCAGAAAAACAATTTGACTGTTTGTTGCCTAAATATGGTCTGCAAATCCTAGTAAATATCTCCATTTATAGGCTACGAAGTAGTTCCTGTGATGCATACTGAACCCTTGACACATCTCCTCTCAGACACCAGGTGCCAAATAGTGAGCATTGTGTCATGTCTTTATAAAGCCTTAATGGAGATTATGTAAAAGTCACCTATGTCTTTATGACTAGAAGCCATCACTTTAAGCAATAGATGAAGGTAGCCATGTTACAGGTTCCATATCTGAAAAGAGCATATCAAGGGTAGAAAATATTTCTTTTACAATTACAGTCTTTTTTACAGTTACATTGAAACCCTTTTCACAATAAGAAAGTAGGGTTTTGCTTGTCAAATTGACTTTGATGGTCACTCATGCCAAGTAGAATAGAGCCAGTAATGTCTGCACGTTGCCCTGTGCCAATTTCCTGCCAGACTAGGCGGGTATCGTGACTTGGAGCTACGGTGGGGTTTGGCATGGGGGGCACGCTACACTGACCACTAGTGTAGAGAAGGGGGGCTGGGCAGAAGCCAGTGAAGGGAGAAGCTACCCTGAAGAGAGGTGAGAACAGGGAGGGGGTTACAATTGTTTTGTCTAGAATTCCTCAAGCACAACTACAAAGATGTTGCAGGGGCCAAAAGCGCTTTTGAAAGTCTCTAAAAGAAGAAATGATTGTTGGATAAACCGTCCCCAATTCGCCACTTTCTCACCACCGCCGGGGGAGGACGACCTCTGACCTCCAGTATCAAAGTACAGGGTGACGCCACCCAGCCAGAGCCAGCCCTCTCTGACTGCACCCCCACCACCACTGCCACCACCACCCAACCTCACACACTCCAATTTCACCCCCACTGCTCTGCCCCACTCAACCGCAAGAAAAAGCCCGAAATTCATGTCTTTCTCTTTGGTCTCTCCCGAGCCGTCCCTGTGGCTCAGGAGTCAAGAATTCAATTAGTTAAAAAAAGAGAAGAAAAGAGCGAGGCTGCAACAATGCAGCGATAAGGGGGCAGAATGTGCGTTCCCACACGCTAAATACAGGGCGCTTTCCTTGGGGCCCACAGAGCCAGAGGACCCGCACCGCAGGAGGTGAGAATAATCACAGCTCCCTCTGAACCCCCTCATTACACACACACAGACACGCACACAAACACACACACACACACACACCTTACATTCCTTACGCACACAGATAGCTTCATGCAGACACGTATTACAGACAGACATTCCCTTGAAGAAAGACACACCTCGCAGACGCCCAACACTTACTACACACATAAACACACACTGAGAGATACTTCTAACACACACACACACACACACACACACACACACACACACACACACATACACACACCACACCACAGCACGTATAGACCTCTCATTACATGTTGGCCTCATACAGGTGTTCTCCGGTGTCAGGTTTACAAGGGAAGAAGACACATGGCCTTATGTTAGACACGATAAAAACACACCACTGTCTGTTTCCAAATGTCCAAAACATCCTTAATCATGCAGGATAATAAATGATAGAGATGTATTCTTCCATTGTCTTCCAATGTCATACAAATATATACAGAGAACATGCGTTCTGAGTTCTCAGCTTATTAAACTTGAGCCCTTTATAATGACCAAGTAAAGCCTACTGTTTGTTTCTATATATGTATATAATATATATATTATATATTATATATATTATATATAATATATATGTATATATGTATATATAATATTATATGTATATATGTATATATACTATATATATATATATATATATATATAT
>CALSCE010009749.1:129639-149027 GCA_943593645.1 Bovichtus variegatus | reverse complement strand
TGTGTGTGTGTGTGTGTGTGTGTGTGTGTGTGTGTGTGTGTGTGTGTGTGCAGTGTGCATGTGTGTGCGTGTGTGTGTCAGCGGGGGTCAGCACTTGTACCCTTTGGCCATTGTCTCCCTCCCTGACCGATATAAAAGCATCATAACCCTTTGAGCTCAGACATATTTAGAAAGCAGATAAAAGCACTTTTTACAAACTAGATACACGTCAGGCACAAAGCCCGGGGTCAAGCGCAACAAATTAACAACCCTCTTTCTGATGGGACGTAGGCGTGGGTGTGGGGGGGTGACGGGGCAAAGCTAAACCGCCCGTGGAGTCCATAGCCAAATGCCTTCACATTCCCAGAGCAGGGATGTGGGCTGTCCTCTTGCATTCATGTGTAATTGGTACTCACGGCAGAACCTGAGATAAATACTGACTTACTTTTTGTGTTTGTATTATGTCTTCTTAATAGAAAGATTTGTTTGGAATTCCCTAATTTCAACAAAAGTCAAGACAGCCATTCTGAAAGACTTTAAAATCATTTGTCACTCAGGGTCACGAGCGCCATCACAGCCCGATTCCAGGCATTGAAATCCAAACTCTTAAAATGTTGCACTCTTTCTCTAAGCTTTTACATATGTCAAATATATGACATATACTTATAATAAATGTACAGCTACACAGGCTAAAAGTTAAATTCATCATCCACACGATAAATCAGTTTCTTTCTTTCTTTTTTTCCTTTTTAATATGGTTCCATCTCATGTTGACATAATTAGTTCAATAGTTTAAATGAGTAAGCCATCAATCAACAAAATGTATTCTGATTAATTGTCAATCATCATGTATTAGGCAAAAATGCAAACATTTGCTGTCAAGCTTGTTACATCATTGTAAAGTAAATCTCTTTGGATTTTGCACTGTTGCTCAACAAAATTGTGCATTGTGGTCATCATCAGGCCAGATGTCCCCTCCTACTCTAACATCACTTCAACTTTATTTGTTTCAGAGCCAAAACACACAATGCAGGTGTTTCATTGATATTTTCCTGTTCTATTGCCAAACTCTTGTTTCATGATAAAAAGGAAAAAACTCTTCCCACTAACCAGCTCACCCTGAGTACGATGGCTGACAATCGGAATTCAGCATTTCCCCCTCTGCACTTCTCAGCGACACCTGGTTTGCGTATTTATTCACTGTAGATTTTCTAAAAGCGTTAGCATTTTGAGCAATGTCTGTGTTGTAAAATGGTGACTTAGTGTGGATGCAGTGAGAAAAAATATGTATTTCCAAATGTGTCCTAAATCACTGGATGGTTTAGAAGGCATTAAATGACTGGTTCGCTCAAATAAAAATAAAAAAAGATCCCTTGTGGTATCTAGCCATGCTGATAGATTTCATCACTCTGAAACTACCCCACCGGCTTAAAAGGTGAGAGTATTTCAATAGTCTCAACCTGAATCCCCCTGGGTTTGATAGGCAGGTAGCTCACACATGCATCAGAGCTGCTGGATGACATTCACAGCTGCTAGGTCACTCTTGGCTTGCTACTTTAACTGTTATGTGCATTTAGTATATATATATTATTATTGCCTGCAGTTTATCTGATTTACGTTATCTGCCCAAGACCAATATCATACAATATAATATACAGTAGCTATGTAATATAATTATTTGTTTGTTGGTCTAGTGGTGCAGTTGTTAGCACCGTAGACTCACAGTAAAGATCCTAGGTTTGAATCTATGGACCAGCTGGGCTCTGTGTTGTGACGGTTGTCTGTCTGTCTCAGCACTGTGATAGACTGGCATACATCGCCTCTCAGCCAGTGTGAGCTGAGACAGGCTGCAGCTCCTTGTACAGTTTTGTAGTGTAGTGTAATTGTAGTTTTATTGTTCAAAGGCAATGGACTATACAATATTTCTCATAGTTAAGGTATATTTCTGAAAATGCACTAGTAATAATGTATGAGTATTTTTTTAAACCAAAGCACACATAACTAAAAAGAATAGAGAAGCTGTTTCCTTAACCGGAAATATTTGAAGCTTTGCCCCAAACTTGCAAACAATATTTAACATGGACAATTCTGAATCAGGTATAGCCAAAATAGTTCTGAAAACTGTGTATCACATGTATGGAGGGGTCCCATGTTGTTGGTGTGTGTTGAGCTGGGATCAGCAGCAGTGTGTTAGTGTTGGGAAAGCGTGCTCCCTATACGGTCAGTGTGCTAATTTGGAGCTAACAATGTTGGTACTGTTGGACTCAACTCCCAGCAGGGGCCCCCACACTGTGTGTGTGTGTGTGTGTGTGTGTGTGTGTGTGTGTGTGTGTGTGTGCGTGCGTGCGCCTGCGTTCCCACTGAGGACTCAGTTAGCTTGTGTGACCCTGCCACACAGGCCCTTAGATAATGCAGCCAGCTGATGAGGTTACCCAAACGGCAGTAGAGGCCCAGCAGGCTGCTAATGATGAGAGAAGGAGTGAGGGGGAGGCCCAGATCGGGACTCTGTTTGGTCAGAGATATGACTGTGTGTGTGTGCCTTTGTGTGTGTTTAGGGGGGACACCTGCCCCACATGAGGCGAGAGAGGCTCTGACCTTAGCAGCTATAATATCAGTGCAAGCTCTGACCCCAGATCAGGCCTGGTCGGCCCTTCAGCGGGGTGAGAGAGCTGGGGGAGACGAGAGGGGAGTCGGTCTTTTATTGTATGGCCGCTGTCCTCTGCCAGCGCCACGGCCCAGTGAAGGGTGAGTAATGTGAGTAATGGAGAGTAATAGGGTCCAGATAGTGAGTGTGACCATAACCCTATTGTATCCTGTGTCAGTGGGGTCAGAGGTCACCCAGCACGCATACTGGTCCCGGCCCCACCCGACCCATTTGGGCCATAAATGAGTTTACCCAACACTAATTACTGAGGGTCTGCCAATGGGCCGCACTGCTTAATGGGCCTGACAGCTGCCTGTATGCCGCACTTAGACGTCCTCAGCCCCCCCCCAGCCCTGTCCTGCCACCCCTTTTACACCACCCCCCAACACATCCCAGTCGCCTTGGCAGTACATGTGTGTGTTGATGCCAACAGCCTCCCTCAGTCACAGCTCTGCTACTCTTTGGACTGTTGCGTAGCCTTTTTATGTCCTTTTAGAAAGGTCATGTGGAGCCCTCTTGGATGAATTTCCTCTGAATATCAATGTTTTATTATTGCCATTGTTGGGGTATTTCATAATAATAACAACTACAGAAGGGACACTGAATATAAAATGTGCTCCAGAAGAAACTGAGTGGAACACAGCCCAGTCTACATCTGCCGACCATTTCTGTTTTTGCAGGTCAGAATTGTTGGGACAGAATTAAGGAAGGGGTTCTTGCATGGTGGTTCTTCTGGAAAATAACACACTATTATGAGTTGGTTATGTTGTTGGGGCGCGTGGTGGGGGTTTAAGGCAATGACCATTACCTGCGGTATTCCTGCTTTGGCTCTGGGCCGGGACCTTAGTTGCCTCTCTCTCTTTTCTTGTTTCATGTCAGCTCTCTACTGTCCATTGTCTGAGAAAGACATAAAAAAAAAGATATTATAAATGTTATGTTAACTCCAGTATTATTAATGCACTCTGTTTCTAAAATCACATTTAGTTTCATTGATAGACACCTTGCAATAAACACAAATGTCTCTTGTCCATACTGGCCATTAAAAGATGTCTTCCTCACACAGAGCTAATATTAGCAGGGGTGCACATAACTGGTACGCAGGTACGCATCAAAAAACAAAAAAACAGAAATGTGTAATGTCAATTGTTTCAGAACGCGCATTTAGCGTACATGGCAATAACTGTCAATGGTCATAAATACACATTCCTCGTCTACATGCATTGCTTGTCAACACACTTAACCCAATGAAGTAGCCTACTGTGAGAGATGTCCAAAAAACAACAGACATTAAGCGGCTACTATGGTGTCCCGCCACCTACAAAGAAGCTTTAAACCGAACCATTTCTGAAAAGTGGCTTCAAGATGTGCCGTGGCTTGTGGCTAACGATGAGCTCACCAAACGGGGATCAAGACATGCTGTTCACATCTAAATCTAGCATTTCAATTTATTTCAATCATCCATTATTTGACATCTGCTGAGGGTCTTGCTTTATTAAAGTGGCCACGAGTGAATGTCAGAGATGCATATCGTTCATGTGAAGGGGGAACGCAGCTCATGCAGAGCATTGCGCAAACTATCAGTGGGGAGTTGAGAGCAAAGTTGCAGTCTGCTGAATTTTGGGGTCAGCTGTTTGATGGATCTGAGGACCTGACACAAACTGAGCAGGAGATGGTTTACAATACATACTTTTCCAATATCACGCCAAACGTGAGCTCGTGCATTTCTCATCAACTTGACTGAGGAATAACAGAAAAACTAAAAATTGAGTACTGGTCAAAAGATAACTCATCTGCTCACTACTGTATCTGTGCAGAGGATACATGTAAAAAAAATGTGTGAACTGTGTCGTTGAGAAAGATAATCATTATCGGACACTCACGTTCATTCACTTTACATGCATGTGGCTAAAATTTATTTGCGAATAATGTTAAATCATGATTGCCGAATGAGTAAGTGTCTGTTTATGAGTGTTAAGAAATCATCAATTATCTTTTAGAAAGTGTAAATGCTTACCTGTAAACTTGGCTCTTTAACAATATGTTAAAGGACCTGAGACAGTAGGGAAACAGTTGAAGACTTAATTCGCCTCGTCAGTCGTTTAAAAAGTAAATGAACTTATCAAACCACTTAGTTCCTTTAATAAATGTGTCATGTTCACAAAGCACAACTCCGATTTAATGATATCACGTGATAAAACGTGTGGACTTGTTGACTGGCAGTGTTTCGGGATGTCAAATTGTAATAGTAATGTTACACAGTTTAGTTTATTTAACTTAGTTCACAGAAAAGCTGTTAAAGTTAGATATCAGGCAAAATTAAAAATCTTTCTTTAGGAGTCATACAAAGTCATAAATTATGATTCACCATACTCAAACAACTTCACCATGGTCGGGTCGCCGGAGGCAAATTCAGTCTGTTGATTCTTTGTCATTCATTTATTTTGATAACTTAACAGCAAAAGGGATTCAACTGAACACATCCTAGCCTACTTGTGTTATGGATTGTTTGATGGCACAAACTGTAATTCCAGTATGGCTTTTTGTATTTAAGAGTTTGACAAGTCTGTGTATATCTGCGTTGTGGGATGGGTGATGTGTACACCGGGGCAGCATGTTTTGAGCGATACTGTGGGGCTATTGCGCGATAGTCAAAACAGAAATGTTTTTTGCTCTTTCCGCCATTACCAACGGCTGGATCAAAGATAGCCCTAGCTTGGAATGGAGCGGTAGTGGAAAATCAGCTATTGTGTCCGTGTCCAACAACGGAGGGTTTACCTCACACTCCCTTGGATTAATGGAATTGGGTGTGGCCTGAACTGCGCAGGCCATAACAGATGGACCCTTGAAGCTCTTCCATGATGCCGGCTTGTACGACTGAACGACAAAGTTGGTTACTATGGGCACAGACTGGGCTGCTGTCAACGTCAGTATGTACAATGCTGTTTTTGCAAAACTATGGAAACTGGCTGCCATAGGGGATTGCCTTGTTCACGTTCTGTGCACTGCACAAACTCACAAGAAATGCGCAAATTCAGCTTATTGCAAAGTTCCTTACTGTTAAATATTTAATTGCTCCGTTGTCAAGCTACTGCAGTTTTATTTACAAAAATGCGAAGCACAAAAGATTGCTGTGATGAATAAATTGTGTGAAGAGAATTAAATCTTCTTTTTGCAACTGGGGAAGTTTCCCAATGTCAGATGGTCTGTATAGAGGCATGAAACAACTTTAAAATTATCAGGACTATTGCAGCCATTGAAATGCAACGGCTAGGAATGGTAAAAGTGACCAGCCTTTTTTTGACTGTTTTCATGCGTGGCCTGGAGACATTTTGAAGATCACATCCAATAGGTTTCAGAAGGAAAAGTTGACCATTGTAGGAACGGGCAATATGAGGATACAGTATATATTGTCAAAACGATATAATAACGTCTTATTATGTATGTATTTTTCTATATTGTCTCTATCCCGATTTACGCGATGCCTATATTAATTGAACTTTTTCTCTATAATTTCACTTAAAACTGTAATGATCATTTTGCACTAAAGTTCCTAAAATGACAAAATACTCAGTACTTTTAATTTGTCAAGTATTTCATTCAAACAGGAGTATACAAAAATAAGCCTTACGATGTGGTTATTGCATAATAGAATATTTATTCACTGTATTACCAGAAAACATGCTATATCTTGATATATTTCGTTATCGAGATATGACGTGAGCGACCTTTATTGTGATTGAAGTTTGTGTTCATATCGTCCAGCCCTAAGAAAATGTAAATTTGAACTCATGGTTGCCAATGGACACAATGAGTTTACACTTTAGCTTGATGTTGAAGGGCCACAACAGGACTCACACTGTTTCTGATGCTGATGCTGACAGGGACAGGACAAGTTTACTCAGCAGTTTAATTAAAGGGTTTGAAATTAGACATGACTCCCTAAAAGTCATGTAATAATTTTTTTGTTTTTGATCCTTCAACTTGTGTTAGGGTTAGGTACCCTAAGACCTCAACTGTGGGGAACACATTGTTGTGCACTATTGTTCAGAAATACGAGGCCACCTTGCATCTCGACACTATGAGAGAATAGGTTCACTTAAAGTAAGAACGAAAATGCTTGGTAGCGTCCTCTGTGCATGGTTTGATCCAAATAGTAAATACAAGCGATCCAGACTGTTACTCCAACATCAACAAGTTGGTTAAATTTTCACTTACACCACTTTTGAGTAGTGCAGCTTGTGAGAGGGGATTCTCACATCCCAACATAATAGAAACCAAATTCAGATCTTGTCTGTCTCATACTCGTCTCTCAGCCCTGATGCACATTCAACTGTCAAAGATGACCACAGAAACATTTAAACCAAAGCCAGCTGTTGACCTGTGGATGGAGACAGCTTATCGGAGGCTGAACCAGTGACTGGGAGGTGCATCTTCATCATCTACCATGCAGGAAGCTGAAGCAAAGGACAGTAAGGAAGAGGAGGACAATTGAAGATTGCGTTTATTAGGACCAAACGTCTCCTGGTACTCACCTGACTACCTAACTAAAAAAGTTATGTGCACTCCTGAATATAAGGCTTTTATGTTTAGTAAACTTTAAGTATGGACAGGAGAACAATTACAGCAACTACTAACTTGTACCGTACATATAGCCATATGGTGACTGTGGTATTAAGATAGACTATCCTTTAACTTTTTTAATCCACCTCTCTTTACTTTGTTTTAGTTTGACTTCACTTATAGTTTATATATTTCTCTTAATGATATCTGTAGCACAGTTTCCACATATAGAAAATACAAAATGTGGACAGCAGCACTGGTTGTGTTATTTAAATGAAGCGCAGACTCGGTCACATTCGGACAGTGTTCCTGACCTCTGCTCTACCACAGCTGGAGCTAATAGCTTCCTTCCCTTCACTGTGGTTTACTGGCAGGGAGTTAACCTTGGGGTCAACAGAAATGTGGTTTCTGCTTTGAATATACATACTATCAGTCCCTGAGACGATCTCTGGGATGTTCTTATACCCGTACATATCTACATAAGGCCATTTGGTTTATCTGTGTGCTGTAAATGACTTGTCAGCAATGTTATATCCTCAAGAATAACACAATGGTTCATCCTTAACAGTTTATGGTCTATGTGCAGGAGATACAGATACATATTTCAGTGTTGTCATTGTGACAGGCCAACAACATAATGAAACAGATGATTCCATTTGGATTCTCAATACCTAAAAATATAATTGAAGCAAACGTTTGTGTCTCAGTGAGTACCTAAGTGAGGACTTAATTATCCCATGTGACTGAATAATGATCTTTATAAACAATAACATGAGTTGTTGGCTTACCAGAACATGGGGCTGGAATTGGCATGCTGGAAGTTACAACTGTGTTCACTGTCTTCTGAGGTGTGAGTGAATTCAACAGATATTCCTTTACATTTCCCGATTTCCCTTCATGAGGCCACAGAAATGTGTTTATTATTTCTCTCTGCTTCTGTCTCTTCCATCTACAGTATTCTCATCCAGCCAATAGCACTTCAGTAACTATCTCTCTGTGTGTAAAAGGTGGGCCCTCCCCCCTGTCCGTCAACCCTGTAGGAGGGCATTAAGCCCTGAGACTTGGCCTGGCCCAACAGAAGCCCCCCTACCACCAGCACCCCTGGTCACCACCCCACCCTCTACATAGCTTCTAACACCCAGACACACCCCGTCAGCCCACTCCCACAGCGCTCCTCCCCTCTCCTTTCACTGCTCCCCCACCTCTCCACATGCGTGGTATTCACTGTGCATACCTAGGCTGCTAATTCCAACCTGCCACTCCAATCAAAGGATCACGACTGTTTTCTTCTGCTGGGAAACAGTGTTTGGTGGATGGAGGCAGGGAAAAGTGTGTGTGTGCTGCTATGTGACAGCGAGGAGAATCGTTCTTTGTGTTAAACCCAGAGTGGTAGACACAGCTGTGTGTGTCTGTGCCTGTGTGTGCGTGTGTCTGTGTGTGTGTGTGTCTCTCTGTGTGCGCGTGTGTCTGTGTGTGTGTGTGTGTGTGTGCATGCGTGCGTGTGTCTGTGTGCGCGAGTGTGTGTCTGTGTGCATGTGTGTGTGTGCTTTTGTGTGTGTCTGTCTGTGTGTGTGTGTGTGTGGTTGCGTGCTGTCTCCTCTGCATGCCATCTTCAACCACTGAACTACACGTATGTGTTGTAGCCACAGATGTGACTCAAATTGTTGTCTCCTACATGATGATATCAAGATCAGCTTTTCCCTCTTTGTACAACGTTAACTGTTGGTAAATCAAGTCAGAAGGTAAATGCTTTCTGGGCAAGGAGGATATTTTGAAAAAGTTTGAATTGTATCAATAAATACAGCAGGCCAAATTATAAAGTCTGAAAGTGTGTTCAAGAATGCTTTTTCTGTTGGTGTCAATCATTTTAGATCCATGGAAATCAATCCATGCTGTTTGATATCATTTTAAATTTTATTGATTAATATTTTGGTTATTGACCTGCAGTCAGTATGAGCTACCAGAGGGTAACATATTTATTTTGTTGTCATTAACACTTTCTACAGAGTTGAGTTAATCTGGTTTAAGTAGCTTGGTCTGTCTGTGTGTCTCCTCTCTCTGTGAACAGATCCTTTGTAACAGGCACTGCATGCTGCGAGAACACATCCCCTCTTCGCATCTGGGATGTTGAGCGGTAAGTGAAGAAGCTGCTCTGACATATCAAAACAAAACATCTCATGCGTAACAATGTGCAGCATTGTAACGCATGAATGATACGGTGAAAGTGTTAACAGTGATGTAGCCTGAGTATTGGCCTTATAATCCAAACTATTTGAACACAACATGAGATGAGAGATAACATGAGAGAAAACCTGGTGTTAAGCAGGCCCGGGGCTAAATGATTACAGACCGCAGCATGAAGAACTTACCTTACCGGTTCTTTTAACGTTTTGCTGTCATTTATTATCATGCTACATCATCTCCTCTGCTCTCCATGTATGCAAGCTCCTCCACACACACACACACACACACACACACACACACACGGCAGAGCAGGGAGGCCGCGGTGGAGACAGTAAAGTTAAGATTACTCAAGTTGACACCAACTACGCTTGTTACTGTAAGTGGAATAAATCCTTTGCGAATAAAAAGCCAATAGTTCAATCAACACACCTGTTCAGCATAAACATGTAGAAAAATTATATTTTAATCTGCTCTGTCTTTCTTCCTCTGCACCTATGTGATTCTCTAGAAAATTGTTACAAACAAGCTGAAACAAAATGTGTCCGTATGTGGTATAACTTAGTTTATTCTCGTAAGAATGTCATGTCTCCAGCTCCACGTTGATCCAGAAATGCATGCTGTGTTTAAGTGCTGGTGGAAAACTAGGACAGCTGGGCTTTCGTTGAATTTTTGTATCATCTTTTACATTAGTAACATTCATGCGCATGAGTCAAGTTATTTTTGTATGGGTCATTATATCATGGACTTTATATATGGGGTCAATTAGCCACAGCTTGTCCAACTGATTAGTTTGTGAATGACATCCTTATCGACAGAAGGACGGACCGAACATTTTACAGTCAGCTTTTCATGCTTGTAAACTTCACAATGGTTAGAAATAAATATCACATTAAAGTTCAAACCAAATATCTGCTCTCGCTCTCACTGCCTCACCAACCACCAGGACAGTGGAGCTGAGCGCTCATCATCAAATCAAATCAAATCAAGTTTATTTGTATTGCCCAATATCACAAATTATACATTTGTCTCAGTGGGCTTTACAGACTGTACAGGATACGACCCCCTCTGTCCTTAGACCCTCGCACCGCACAAGGAAAAACTCCCTAAAAGAAACCCCACAATTAAAGGGGGAAATATGGAAGAAACCTCAAGGAGAGACTGAGGAGGATCCCTCTCCCAGGACGGACAGACTGTAATAGGTGACGTGTGTACAGAACAAACAACATAGTTAAAAATACAACATAGACAATCCATGCGACAGAAAACATGATGCGATCGTATATTAAAAAGATGGATCCAGGGGGATGTCAATAAAGGCTCCTGGTGTCAGGCAGGACCAGGGCAACAGGTGCAGCCACGATTCATGATCCAGACGTAACCTTTAATGGTGGCAACCTGCCAGATGAGAGACACAGAAACTCCGGGGATGATGAGTTAGTAACATGCATTTAAGGGACATGAATGCGTATAAATAGCGAGGGAGAAAGGAGAGAAAGATAGGGACAGGAGGAGAGGAGTGAGTCCCCCGACTTAGCCTGTAGCAGCATAACTAGGGGCTGGTCCAAGGCAACCCTGAGCCAGCCCTAACTATAAGCTTTATCAAAGAGGAAAGTCTTTAGCCTGCTCTTAAATGTGGAGAGGGTGTCTGCCTCCTGAACACACACTGGGAGCTGGTTCCACAGTAGAGGAGCTTGATAGCTGAAGGCTCTGGCTTCCATTGTACTTTTAGAGACTCTAGGAACCACAAGTAACCCTGCCCTCTGGGAGCGCAATGCTCTAGTTGGTTTATAAGGTACTAAGAGATCCTTAAGATAAACTGGAGCCTGACCATTAATCACTTTGTAGGTCAGGAGAAGGATTTTAAAGTTCTATTCTGTATTTTACCAAGAGCCAGTGCAGAGCAGCTAATACAGGAGTAATATGACCTTGTTTCCTAGTTTTTGTCAGTACTCGTGCCGCAGCATTTTGAATCAACTGAAGAGTCTTAAGGGATTTTTTGGGACCACCAGATAATAAGGAGTTGCAGTAATCCAGCCTTGAAGTAACAAATGCATGGACTAGTTTTTCTGCTTCGTTTTAAGACAGGATGTGCCTTATTTTTGCAATGTTACGCAGATGAAAAAAGGCAGACCTTGAAATGTGTTTTATGTGGGAGTTAAAGGACATATCCTGATCAAAGATAATGCCGAGATTCCTTACGGTGGTGCTGGAGGCCAAGTTAATGCCATCCAGAGTTACTATGTCATTAGACAATACATTTCGGAGGCGTTTGGGGCCAAGTATAATAACTTCAATAATAACAAAAAGTTGCAGGACATCACATTTTTTATGTCTTTAAGACATGCTTGAAGTTTAGATAATTGATTGATTTCATCTGGCTTGATTGATAGATATAATTGGGTATCATCCGCATAACAATGAAAGTTTATGAGTGGTTCCTCGCATATATCATCATGGCCATCAGCATCAACTCCTGTTAGTAAATCCAATGCATACATGTGCATTCATAAATCTTGTGTACTATGGAGTCAGCTAGTTTAGATTGTGGACCCCAGTTCTGCTGAGCCCAGTGTATTATGGGTTCAACACAGTGATTATCTCTGATTTACCAGATTAAAGTTCCCACATGGCTTCTGTTGCAGTGAATTTTCCATGTATAATATAACTGCATCAGTACATATACGCACCAACAGTGTGGCCCCTGGTTCCAAAATACCATGGGGTTCACTATTCTTGAGCAAGGAGCAGTTCAAAATGAGGGGCCTCTGAAAATTCCTGTCTCTGAAAAGCGAGGCTTAAACCTGATACATCCCCTCCAAGGCTGCTGTAATTCCCAGCTTTACCTGGGCCAATTAAAACAGGGCGACACGACGCAACACAAAAAAGCTGCTTCCTGCTCCCAAATGTTGTGGAAATGTGAGGAGGGGAGAAGACAGCAGACACAGGGAGAGGGAAGGAAGGAAGGAAGGAAGGGTGCAGGGTATGCTGGAGGTCGCAGGTGCTGAGGTATATGGACATGGGTACAAGTTGAAGCAGACCTAGATAATGCATGTGTCCTCCAAAGTCCAAGGGACTTTTTTCTTTCGTGAAAAACTGATTTTCCCAAAAAATCTTCAGAAACCATAGTGAAATCTTTGAAATCTATGCAATGCTTTTCTTACTTTAATGGCTAATACTTGAAGATACGCTGAAGGGCCTTTAAATATTTGACTCAGCAGAGAGTGGGTGGCTCTCAGAGTCTTCATAGGTTTGTGACATATTTAAAGAAGTTAACACGTCCTGGCTCTTGTCATCTGCAACTCTGTCCTAAATGCATCACTCACTATCAGTTTGATAAACTACATAATCGTTTTTTTCTCTTGTGGTGTGGGCTAATAGTGCTTAAACACACACACACACACACACACACACACACACACACACACAAACACAATAATGATCAGACCAGCTGTCTTCATCCATGCCACCTCTGTAGCTGAAGTTATGAGTATCCAGCTTTATGTGCAGCATGTGAGTAAATAGTGATTCATTAAGTCACAATTTCACTTGTTGTCAGACATTCTCTGATACATGATGACATGGATGAGAAAATGTATCGGAGGATTCACTATGAGACCCTCCATGGGGTCACTTCCAGACCAGTGGACCTCTCTGTGTTTAGCTGTTATAAAGCTTAATAAACCTTACATCTTTACTACTCAAGATTAAAGAAGAACTGCTAGAAGAAGAGCTTTAGTCAGGTTCACCAGTAAATAGTTTTTTCTTCAAACAGCTGATTTGAAGAAAACAAAGAACCCTGGAGGTTCCTCAACAAGAAACTTTTGTCACTTTTCTTTTCATGTAGAAAACAGTTTAATGAAGCTGGGTACAAACACTACGTAGACAACCAGCACAGGCCTGGATTGAACTTTTTACGGTAATTTCGATCACAATAACAGTTTTGGATAAGTTTCTCAAATTGTCCAGTCGTAATTCCTGCTCTCCGTCATTATTCTACACTTGCACCGACATTTTCTTTTGACACCGATAGACTAACTGCAGGTTGAAAATTTAATTTCAACACTTTCTCTCTTTCCCTCCGTTACAATTCATTCTGTGTCTTATTTTCATCTCAGTAGCACAAAGAGGTCTTATGATCAGCCATATAGAGGGGGATCCCACAGAAGTAGCGCCATTGGAGCAGCACCCCAACTTTTCCCAGTGTCTTCGCTCATGGCTAAACACAGAGGGGGAAGCATCAAAGAAAAAGGACCCTGACCATCGCTCCCCTCTGTTCCTTCAGAAAGGGAGCTTTCCTTTTTTTACAATCAAATGGCCAGGCTAGGATTCCTCACATTCCTCACGCTGAAAAGAGCGGAGTGAAATGTCTGCGTCGGCCTGGACGCTCTGTTATACAAATTGCAGCAGTATTGTCTTTCCAGTGCACGCATGTCTGACAATTTGAAGGTGGTCATTGTTGATGCGCCCCTCCTCTGCACTGTAAGCCAGCTCAGAGGTGTGGACGTGCAGCAGGTTGCGTGGTTCCCCTCTGTTTGTTTTAGCAAGTAAAAACCTCAGCAGGGCTTCTTTTCTCTACCTGTCTGATGGCTTTTGACGAGAGAGCCTGTTTCCCAGTTAGAGCTCAGCCTCTAGCCACTTCTGTCACAAAAACACAAGCACTGCTTTTTTTCAACATTGTCAATTCATTAATGATTCCTTTCACAACCTGTGTGTGTGTGTGGCCCCTAAAGCCAACCTACTCCTGCAGTGAGAGCAGACAGGCTTAAATCAGGACTTAAACTCTGCATGTCACACAGCCAGCAGCCCCTTCATAACAATCAGTAAGTTTCTCCCCCCAGTCTACACAGCTCACACTGCGGCTCACACTGCAAATGATTCTGTGATTTACATCTGAATCTTTTTACATGAGACTCTCTCATTAGTTACAACCTGGTACTGTAGTTTGGACCATCTGGTGTTTCTGTTATGATTACTTTGTAAATCAATCAAAATTAAATAAGTTGCAATTTCTTTCCATGTGTCTTGTCTTCATTAGGGGGATATCTGACTTTGTCTTCGGCCATCAAATAGGTATGGGACCTATGATTGTAACGTTTAGTGTACCTAGTATTTATGGTGATGTATAAGTCACATGACTAATTCTTAGTAAAGTCCCTGAGAACGGGGAACAGGGTAACATTGCTACAACAAAGTCTGTCGCGGGAGAAACACGAGGAGTCAGATGATCAGACAGGTTGGAAACAAAGCAACAGTCCAAACCACTTTATCTGGAGGTCAAGGTGAAAGTGAGCTCACCTGAAATGTCCCTAATAATCCTTCATTGCACAGAAAAACTGTGCACTTAGCTACAGTAAATATTCTACCTTTGAGGGAGGTTTGGCTGTAGACTGTCAGCCTCCATGAGTTTTCTTCTTGTCTGTTCACTTCCCTGGCTTCCCGTACAGCTCACAGCCAGTCCAACACTCTGCTGCTGGCCTCCAAGCTTAGCTGTAGAGGTGGTAGGGACATGTCCCCACCAATGTCAGGGTACTACTGTTCAATAATATTTCCACATGTCATGTTAACTCTATATAGAGTTAACCTTTAAGAGTGAGATAGAGGGGATGCTGAGACTATGGGGTGTTTGAAACGGCTGGTATATACATTTTAAACGTTTCAAACAACCCAGAATGAAAAACTAATGTCTGATGAATAATATTAATATTAGTTAACTCATTTTATATCTAAATTTGCCTGTGGTGGTGTTCTGTGAGTCCATCACTAACCCTTTGAGGACATGCTGTGTGCTTATGACTCAACCATCATGTGACACCTTCCACTCAAGCATGCTCCAGGTATTCAACATTATGGACCCAGACAGACAGGAGAAAGGATGGTCAGATGAGAACATTGTGCCGCTGCTCTCTAACAGATACAGTCATTCTGACAGATTATATGTTTATGCCTGCATCCTGTAATCACATGCGGCCCATAAAAGCCAGTGACCTACCAATTTGACAATCCCTGCTGTTTTGCACTGTGCACCAGCTCATCGCATGGTGCTATTACTGGCTTTAAGATGCCTGCACAGATGTCAGGTCCATTTTATGGAAACCTAGCTTTTATTTTTATTTCACATTTGGGTGTTTGGTGAGTTTTTTCAGAACAGCGTAAGATTGTCCTCTTCTTGTTTTGAAGGACTTCAGAGAGTAGGGTTATGAATTGATGATCTCTTTTTAGTTAGAGTGGTCATGCTGTGATGGAGACATCATTATTTAGTTATGAATGAACAGGCTTGTATCCCTTTGGCTTGAATGAGTTCCTTTTTGTGTGACATGTGCTAAGCTCCTTGGTTTTAGTGGTAAGGGGAAAATGAGGGGTCACTACCCCACACAGACACAAACTCAGCCTCATCAGAAACTCGCCATTGGCCCGGGCTTAGTCATGAGACCCTGGCAATGAGAAAGCTCTCACCCAATAAGGTGCCCTGTGGGGAAGGCCCTGGTCCAATAAGAAGGCCCCCTGGGGTAAGGCTGGGGGATTACCAGCCTGAGCCTGCAGCTTGAGCTCCAGGGCGAGGAGGGGGGGGGGCACGAGTCGAAGCACAGGGCTACTTGGTCGCCAAGGACAGCGGCCTCCTTTAAATGGTTGCTATGGAGCAGGTATCAAACGTGCGAGAGTCGCACACAGTCACGGTCATGGAGGGTATTAAATGGCAACAAAGAGACAGTTATTCTGCAATAATCCGCCCTGCTGAGTGCAAGTTATTCTCCAATAATCAAGAGGCGAGGAGCAGGCGGGACAGAGCTGTGATCACAAGAGCATGGTGCTGCATGGAGCTTGACTTACACATACACTCACACAAACACACACACACACACAGGTCACACTACATCAACCCAGACACACAAACTTTATTTATCATTTGTACAGACACAGTCCCACACTCACTAATCCAGGCACAGTGACACACGGGTAACACTCAGTGTTGATTCCAAATTTGCCTTGAAGATGGAAAATCTAACTTGAAATGCTTTAATAATGGTTCTAAAATACAATCAAGACAGAAATTATAATATTAATTATAATAAGATGACAAAATGATGTTATATGAATAAACCTCAGTTCCTCAGAGTGTATGATAGTGTTTATATTTTACAAGTATTTCATCAGATGTGTATGGGGGACAGGCTCCAGGATGTTGTCAGTGTGTGTTGGGGTCTGCCAGGGTTGTCCCATGTCACTGATTCTGTTTGTGATCTTCATGGAGAGGATCTGAAGGTGCAGCCGGGGACGACAGAATTGTTTCCTGCTCTTAGCATATGATGGTTCTGTTGGCTTCATCAGACCGGGACCTTCAGTATGCTCTGGGGTGCTTTACAGTCGGGATGAGAGTCAGCACCTAACCCTAACCCACCCTTTTAGTTTGGCTTTTAATATAATTTTATTTTTTCGTGTTTAATTCAGTCCCATGTTTATTGAGTTCTGTTGGTATTAAGTGTTTTTATTATTCACAAAGTTACATGTTGCTCTCTCTATGGATATTTTTCTGAAGCACTTTGCGTTACCTTTTTTTGTATAAAAAGTGCTCTATAAATAAAGTTTGATTGATTGTTGTCCCCCATGTGCTCAATCTAGAGTTGGTGTTATGTTTTTAAGGAGGCACACATCATGAACTAAGGTTGGGGCAAATATACTGACAGCTTTAAGGCTCATTGACAGGGTACATCAATCCTACTGAGGGAAGCCTCATTTTGTCACATTTATCCTTTCATTCATGAATTCACATATTCACATATCATATCATATTCCATGTGTGAAAAGACAAATTTCACCTTAATCTCTCCTTTTTTCATCTTCCCCCTCCCTCTCTCCTCCATCAGGGCGGAGTGTGTGTGCAGTCTGGGCTTAGAGTTTCGCCGCGGTGCTGGTGTGTTGGACATGCAGTTTGAGTCTCCGTTCCAGCTCTTCACCTGCGGCTATGATACCTTCATTCGACTGTGGGACCTCCGACTCAGCCCAGGGTACACCACCAGCTAGTGCTCCTTAGGACTTTCTCTTGAGACCATGTAGGATCTGTTTGTTAAATAGTGACACCTACAGTGCATCGACTGTACAGAGCTGCAGACCTTTAGCTACCGTTGAGGAAAGTCTTCTTCTGGGAATTCAGAGTTATAGCACTCGGGGAGTTTACATCCTAGAGCTACGACCATTATCAATGAAATAGAAGTAGGTACATCTTCTGAAGACGACTGTAAACAGGTTCACTTGTTTGCTTGTGAACTGTTGTTTGGGATTGCAATTTAAGTTGAAGCAGTTAAAGTGTCAGATGAAGTGTAAGCATTTAAAAGGGGTTGAGGTGTAATCAGTGAAAGCATTTGAAATGTTAGTTTCTAATTTAAGCCCAGCAGGCAGTTGAGTTGTCATTTTGTATGTAAACTATGCAGAGTTAAAAAAGTAGTGTAGAGTAAGTAGAGTAAGCACTGAATGCAGGTGAAATGTGAGTTTAATTTCAAAAGACAAAAGCCGTATTTGTAAAAGCACAGTGCAGTTAAACACATGTACTTATCATAGTGACTAATTGACCAAATGGAAAGATTTCCATAAATGTGAGCCCTAATACAAGCATTTATGATTACTAATAATGATGTCTATTGGTTTAACCTTAATCAAACCCACAATGCAGGGTGAAACATTTTACTCTGATCTCGGATTATCTTGGGTCTCCATGGGTGTAAATCTTGAGTGAGATCTTTTGTCTTTGAAAGTTCCATCAGTAGTCTCCTCTTGTCAGGATGGAAGGCTTCAGAAATAATATTCATGTTTTATTTCCAGCAGTGTGAGCACAGGCAGCTCTCGGTGGTGTCCATATTAATGCAGCAGCCCTCACTTCACTGTGTGCCGGCAGGGTCCTGAACATGATTGGGGAGGGCAGCAGGGGTTAGAGAGGTTTGGAGTTGTATTGTGGGGATCAGTCAAGTAAGACAAATCAGATCTGATTGGCAGATCGCTCTGGGGACTTTGAAAGGGGTTGGGTTGGGGTGAAGCCTGGCAGAGGGGGGTCCCTCTTTAGATATCAATAATTCATACGCCCAAACCTAACTGGCCTCAAAAGGCTCACAGGGTCATCCAGGAGGTTCAGGTTGTCTGGAAGTTGGGGCTCACCACCAAATAGAAATGCAAGACAGACCAAAAAACAAATGCAGGTTCTGAATGATCCCATGCTGCTAAATAGATGTAATGAATGATCAGTGTGATTGTGGACTCACGCTGTCGTCATTTCCTCTATATGAACAAATCTATTACAATATATGTCATTTTATATTGTGATATCAATGTATTGTACTGTGTTTTGATAAAGTACATTTATTTGTTATAGATACAATACGCAGAGAGGTATGTCTGTCTTTGATTAACCCTGCAATCCTGGAATTCCTGACATTATTTCATCACATTAATTGAAACATAATGTTGCCATAGATCAGTCCTGCTCACTGATTTGAACCAGAGATACTAAAGGGATGGCTACCATGATACTAACAATAACTACATTATCTCACGTCGTATATCACATCGTCCAACCTTAAAGTATATGTATCGAAGTATATGTAAGTGTGATAGGTATTTGGTGATTGATGATTACAGTTACATTTTCATAAATCATAACTTTTCATAAGTGTAACACTGCTCAATGAAGAAGAGAAATACCTGATATGATTGTGTACATTGGAATGAGTTCCAACAGTGAAAGTAAGGCTGGGGAATAATTCAACTTTTAGTTCCATCTTATTGTGACTATACAGTATGATGTCATATATTTCCGACTACAAACAACTGATTCCAGCCATACTTAAATGACGTTTTGTTTTTACACATGAATGTATTATATTACCTTGAACATCAGTTATCTTTTTTTATGAGTAATTTTTTTCATACTGTTGCCATATTATGATATATATCAGATCATCCAGCCCTATTTGTGAGATCTCTCCATTCACACAGTTTGAGTCAATACACTATTCTAATACTGCAAGTGTCATTT
>CALSCE010009749.1:101551-116045 GCA_943593645.1 Bovichtus variegatus | reverse complement strand
GTGTGTGTGTGTGTGTGTGTGTGTGTGTGTGTGTGTGTGTGTGTGTGCCTGTGTGTGCCTGTGTGTGTGTGTCTGTGTGAGTCTGGGCGCTGACTGGCCATTAATGGCATATATTAGATCATGTGTCGTCCATTAGCTAATATGCCAGGGCCACATAAGAGGAGTGGCCAGGGTGCGTACAGACATTGCACACCCATGCAGGAGATGTGACCCCCCGGGACTCCTAAAACTTGAATAAATCATAGAGGGTGGGGGTGGGGGCAGTCTTCACAGCAATACGCCACACACCAGATTTTCTGTCTGGGTGGAGGATTTTGTGAAGCAAAATCAGTAGATAGTTCTATAGCCAGGGCAAGTAATTTGAGGAATTCATATAAATAAATGAATACCTACTGTCCACTGTCTAATAAAGCTTATATTAATAGCATGAGCACTCTATAGTGGACAGGTACGTCCTACAGTCACTGGATGGTTTGTAACATACAGCACAGTACAGTATGGAATGTTGAAGATACAGCTGTGTATGTGGTTAAGACTGTAACTGCAATGTCCCTGGTTCATATTAGATTTATTAGTTTAGATTAGATCAAATGTTATTTTCATTGTGCAGAGCATAGGTACAAGCCAATGAAATGCAGTTAGTGTCTAACCAGAAGTGCAAAAATGTGTTGTATCTGGCCGAGGACCTCACTCCCCTCATTTCCTGTCACCTCTCGACTTTGCACCCACTAATGAAGAAAAAATGGCCAAAAACTCACTGGTTGGTGGGAAGCTACTTAGCCATTTACATAAAAGCTAGAAAACAATAACAGAGGAGTGAAAAGTCAGGGGAAAAAACGTGAATTGAAGTGAGAAAACCTCATTTAAAATCCCATTGATATTTGTGATAAAGAAAATAACTAAAAATACAACCTGCCTCATTTAAGAAGCATTCTAATAACGTTGTTTATACACTATTTCTGTCTGAGCTGCTGTTAAAGGTGCAATGTTTAATACCAAGCCACCTGCTCCAAAGAAATAGGAGGCAGCATGTCACCTCTACTACTGTGTCCATACTATTTAAAAACTAGTCATTAGTTGTTAAATAAAAAGCCTACTACTAACTAACAACAGGGCAAGAGAATGTAATGGAGAGTCTGTCAAAAAATAACTGCTATCTTTTAAATTCACGTGTGGCGTTGGCTTGTGGCCTGTTTACTGTCACACTAACCGGGGGCTGTACGCTCCGTTACGTTAGTTTGTTGAGTGGCTGGGGGCCAGAGATTAAGGAATGACTCGTGTTTTTGTGACGTCCTGGGACTGCTTCGCCGGGTGGACAACTACCGTTAACAAAAAGCAGTGACTGCAGGTCTGTGACGAGACATAAACATCATGTCCACACATTTAATTTTTTCCTTGCTACATAAAGGGCACACTACCCTCTGCATTGACCATGAATGTTAGCAGTGGACATCAATCATGACAGGCAGAAACGTCCAAAATTAACGTAATTAATAGCAAACTTGGTTGAAATAAACATAAACATATACATGTCTACAGACAGCACAGTCTGCAGCAGAGACCAGCCGGACCAAACACCACTGAGGGCGGAGAGACCGCCCCAGGAAGAGAGGGAGGAGAGCCGACAGGGGAGCTAAGCTAACCCAGCTAGGACCTACAGCCAGGCTGTTCCACTACCCAGCATGCTCCTGGCTGATGTCCGGTCGTTGGACATAGGATAGATGAAATGAACAATTACTCATCAAAACCACATTGTAAAAAATACTATGTTACAAGTAAAAGTACTGCATTCTGCACCACGGCCCATTTCAGAATAATATACAGTTTATTGATTTGTTCATTACTATAAAGTTGCAGCTTGTAAAGCAGGAGCTTATGTTTTAACTATACATACTGCTGGGTAGTTTGTTCATTTTACCAAAGGGATCAATAAACGTTATCTTAACTTATACATGATAAATTATTTGTTTATTATTGTGGGGCTCTCCTGTCCACACCCAGGTAAAAATTACGGAGATAGGGGTTCAACCAAGACAGTTTATTATTGTTTTCAGCCTCTTCAGGCAAACCAAGCAAAGAGATGCAGTCTGTTGAGCTGCTCACTGCTCCCTTCGGGAACTCTTCCGGCTGGAGTCAGCTTCTGGCTCGGCCTGGTCCCAGCCTACTGCAGGCTAAGAACCAGGTCACCAGCCTGCTTATATTGTGTGGCTGATTACCTGATTCCGTCCAGCTGTCTGAGCCCCAGCTGAGCCACTCCCGACTCTCCCCAGCAGACAGCATCGTGACCACACCCCACTGTCACAATTATTTTTTGTATTATTAATCTGAATCTTCAAAGTATGACTCAAGTCATCAAATAAATATAGTTGAATAAAAAGTACACAATTTGCCTCTGAATTGTAGTTGAGTAGAAGTATAAAGTAGCAAGAAAAGTTATACTCAAGTAAAGCACAAGTACCTCAAAACTGTACTCATGTACAGTACGTGAGTAAATGTACTTTTACATAGTTACATAGTTGCTGTCCACCATTGCGGGGGACCAGACGAGGCGGACTCTGTGTTTACATGACGCTTACAATGATGCTTGGTGCTCAAACATCAAAGTTGATGAACAAGGTTTCCCTGATGCCAAATTCTTTATGTTAAGATGCAAGCCATATTATCTGCCTGGAGAATTCACTATTGTTTTTGTTGCTGCTGTTTACATTACATACACACTGCTTTAGTTTTGTCTTATTTTTCTGGTAGCATAAATGGACTAAAACTGCATTTTGTTAAGTCACAATAAATTAATCGTAAATACTTTTCTGAAAAAAATCTTAAAAACATCACAACTTCAAAAGAAGGGCAAAAATGTATTATAAATGGGAATCCTTAATATCTCATCATACATAAGGCCCCACGTGAAGATTAGAAGATGGCAGAGTTATTTTGACAGACTCTCAGTTGCAGCAGTTTGGTAGAATTTTGTGTATTCTACCCCTGCTGTTTTTTGAAATAACTGATGACTGTAAATGTAGATCATATAGACACAGTTGTAGAGGTGACATGCTGCCCTCTATTTCTTTTCAGCAGGTGGCCATGTATTACACATTGCACCTTTAAGGTTAGGGGATCTGGTTGTCATGGTTACAATAATAAACACCAGGTTAGGGTTAGGAAATTATCGTGTTTATGCTTTTAAGGTCTGAGCCTAACGGCACCCACTGCATCGTTTAAAAAAATGCTTAGTTGAAAAAAAAAACAATACTGTCTATCTGTAGAGACAGGAAGTGAACAGCAGTCGATCCATCCTGACCGCCTCCCTCTGTGGACATTGTCACTTGAACGTGAGGAGATGCTGATTGGCAGTGTCTCAAAATTACAGCACAAATAACTAAATCCCTAAAATGTAGATGTGTAGCTCGTGCCACTCAAGTCCATTTGATGCTATTATTGATTTCATATTGAACTGGGAGATAACTAGGATATTGGAATTGTTTCTAAATTATAGCTCAGACGGACACCTTGAGGTCTCTGCATCCCACATCATAATCTACTGGGATTTACAGATGAATTTAGCAGTTTTTCAAGTGTCAGAGAAGTAGCATTCAGCAACACATCCCAGTGATGAGATAAGATAAGATAGAACTTTATTTATCCCGAGGGAAATTGTTGTGCAACAGTTGCAATACACAGTATAAGACAGTATAACAATTGTAAAATGTACAAATAGTGCAATACATTTTACAAAATATATATCTAACAAGATGTAAACATAAGATGAGCTGAGATGGGGTAAGGTGCAGTATTTAGCAATATAATATAGAGAATCTGAATTTACAGAAATTACAATAATTACAAAAATTACAAAACTGAGTATGAAGAGGGAAGTAAGCTACATATGAACCAGAATATAAGGAATATGAAGATGAAGAGATGAAGAGATGATGAGAAGATGAGAAGATGAGAAGATGAGAAGATGAGAAGATGAAGTTATGAAGAGAGGAGAAGAAGAGAGAGATGACCTCAGGTCACTGTGACTCCTCACGACCTGAGACCGAACTAAATGTGCTGGTGCTGCATACTGTTTGTGCAGAAGCTCCAAAGATCGAGGCAGAGGCTAAACAGGACAAAGTGCTGTGTCAAATTTATTTAATACCTTTTTATTTAATACCTCATCTTCTTATCTCATTCTTGAAAAGAAAGGGAATAAGCTTTTTTTTCTACATATTAAGTGTTGAAATATTCCTTTAACTAGATTTTTAAGTAATGAGAAGACATTCTCTCTATGTACTTCTGTCCAGAAAAAACTGTTAAAAGCATTCAGGAGGGTCACTGTGAGGGACCCGTTCATCCCTCAACCTTGCTTTGGTCACCACTTGGTAAACCCTCACCTCTGAGAGGGGAGCATTCAGTGGGAATTCCCACAGTCAGAGTGCTGCTCCTGCTAGTTTAAACAAACACAGAGTAACCACAGCAGGCACCTGTCACACATGGAAATCCACCATCCTGTGACTCATTCCCTTTCACACAATGGCTAACCTGTAATTTACCCCCAGCATTTAACAAGACCATCACCGTGACATGAGGAGATGTGAAGAATCAACCGCTGTTTTCTTTGGCCAAGTTCACTGGAGCTGAATGGAGCAGGAGCTCCTCTTTTCACTGGATGTGAGGCTTCTTTCCATGAGCTGTGAGGCCGGCTGGCACCTGGCTGCAGCGGTGGACAGCAGAGACAGAGGATCGGGTATCAGAAGCACCTCACTGCTTGAGGTTTGTGTGATTTCTGAACACATAATTGGATTCAAAGTGTTGCTTCAATGAGCAGTCTGTCTTTTCTTTGAGTTTGCCTGCAGAGGGCTCTCTGCAGGCAAACTCAATGTCTCCAATGTCTCCTGCTGACATATAAGACATATTTGTACCAATGGGGCCATCTGGTGTTCATGCTGTGAAGTTCACATGCTGATCATACAGCAGAGGCTTAGCTGTTGGCAGTGATAAACATGAGCACACTCTTTACCTTGAGATCGTTAAACTGGTTTTATTTGTGCATGGCACTCTTTTTGCCATTTGGATAAATCCCCATCTAGTATGATGTATTGCTGTTGATGTGACAAAACAACTACATGTGCTTGTATCCTGTGAGTTTCTCTATCGTGTGAAATGTCCAGAAAGACATGAAAGCCGCACTATGTATAACTATATACTGTATTATGAAAGCACATGTTCAAATGTCAAATTGATATTTTACATTTCATGTGATGCGAAAGCACACCAAATAAACTTTAATCCACCGCTGAATATTGTCCCCAGCATTGTCCCCAACAAATGCACTATTTCCTCTTGTTTGAGTAAAGTTTGCTAAAAACTACAGTTTTTTAGCTGCTGTTTTAGGAAATCACTGTGAACCTTTTTTTTATTTATTTTTTTATTTTTTTATGAAACGGTATCTTTGTGAGGTGTCAACTGACTAGTAAGGTAAAAAGTTCTGTCCCATGCATTCCTTTACAGGGAAAATATCGTTATCTTTATCTATGCAACCACTGCACTAGTAGAAGATGAACAAACTACTATCTACTGAGTGTGTGTCCCTGCAAGAATACACAAACTCATCTAAAATACCCCTAGAGAAATGTGAAGAGAAATCAACTCTATCTGTGCACCCCCCAGCCCACACCCCCAGATAGAAGTTTCCCAGCCTCCCATTCACCCTCCCAGCTCTCACCCTTCACCTGTCAGTCATTCCTGGGTCAATGGTGCTCAGGGGACCACAGGCCTGTCAGACCTCCAGCAGCCCCTCAAAGAAATATCCTCCCTACCGTCACAACCCATCCGTCCCTCCCCTACCTCACCCCCATCCCTCTCAGGCCTGCCAAACAAAAATAAAGTCACATTGAAGAGAGAGTGGCCGGGGCTCCTGCTTTGCAGATCAGTCAGTGGATACCTGATTGTCACTCACAGGGTTGGGCCCTTAATCCTATTGTTTCTCCGACAGGATTACCTCTGTGGTCCCTCTCTCACTGTGGCTGCGCGCGGGAGAAAGGCCAGATTAAGGGGATTAGCGTGTATCCTCCTGACTTGTCAAACTGGGATGTAAGGAACCATTGACTTTCTTGAGGTCCCTGAATGAGCAGAGGTAGAGAGGTTCCTAAAGAAGAGGTCATGAAAGGCAGCGAACAAGCAAAAATTCCCGAAAGGACAATGTGATTTGTTTGCTTTTGTTCCCTTGAACTGGGCTGAAAAGTTCAAAGGGCCGGCCCTGAGGAGAGGAGAGCACCAAGCCAAGAGAGATGGAAGGAAAGAGGAAGACACTTGATCAATTTCATATTACTACACATAATTTCATGACAGCCAACTGCTGCAGCCAGGATTAATGGGACTATTAAACCAGCCGATTTGTGTGAGGTAAACGCTGAAGGGGTCAAAGTTCATATTCTTTCATTTCATCGTGTGCTTACATAGTACATTTGCCTTAATAATGTAATGGTTAATAAACTTACCCGAAATGAATCACCAATTACAGTGAGAGAAATGGAGTGTGTGTGTGTAGGGGGGGGGCTTTAGAGGGGCCCACAGCTCATTTCTGCCCCAGGACTCCCTGCGGGATCCTGCCCTGCCCTGGCCAGCTAGAGTCTATGACAACAGGTTCATTGGCACATTTCTCTTCAATAACAAAGATTTCAAACACAGAAGTCATTCATTCCAATTTTTCAATAAAATGTTATTCCTATATGCCCATGGGGGTTAGTGTCCTAATAAGAGTAGCAGGCCCTGTGCTGGATACGTTATATAAATGGGAAGCCAGTGTGCTTGGTGTGTTCACAGCACCTTTCAGTGCTCAATTACTATAATATTCGGCACCACTATCAGGCCTATCGTGGCCGAAAATACAAGAACTTTCAAGGAAAACTGAGAAGACAGAAGATGAATCGTTGGCAGGTTTGAGGAAACAGCAGTCTGTTTTTGTCGTAAGCCATAGATCAGCAAGACATCTCAGACTGATCATCTGTCCTGTAAATGGATTGCTCAGTCACTGTGAATGTTTCAGAATGTACTTTAATTAAGAAGAAAGGTGTTGTTATTTATAGGTTATGGGGTGGTCAGGCTTTCAAATAGAACGCTGGAAGTTAGTGAGTTCAATACCAGACTACCACCATTGAGCTCCTGAGCAAGGCACTTAACCCTGAGCTGCTCCAGAGGACTGTCCCTGTAGTTAGTCGCTGTAAGTTGCTCTGGATAAGAGTGTCTAAATGACCTGTAATGTAATGTAATGTAATGTAATGTTATTATGCAAGGGTTCTACTGGCCCTGGCCACTTGAGATCAAAGACATAATGAGTATGAGTATACATTGTAGTTCTGGTAAACTTGGCAACCAAGACATCCTGTGGTCTAAACTAAAATATACCAATATTAAACAGGCATAAATATCAAAGACAGATGTCTCAACATCTGGTCGATACCTCCATTGAATGAAATGTGTAATTTATTCATTAAGTAATCTGTTTGAAAACTTTAATAATTTTGGTTCTATATAAAACACATAGGCCTTCATCCACAGCATTTTGAAAACCTGCTAAACTATTATTAGTGATGATTATATTGGTAATGACATGTTACCACTGCATTCCTGAGTGCTGATGAGGGAAGAGCAGGGTGAAATTCTAAAGACAAGGATTCTGTCAGATGGGAAACTAATTGTATTTTGTAAATCTGCTACTTAGTTGGCCATAGCTGTTGCACTGGAGGCGATAGAGAAGAGGCAAGTGGAAGGATTTTTTCCAGGCAGAAACGTTAAGACTGGTATGAAAGGGGTTATTTATGGGGTTTCGGCTGAAATCTCAATGGGGGAACTGGGTTGGAGGTGATGGTGTGAAGGTCTCTGAGACCACTCGAATAAGAGTTTTTGGGATGGATCTAAGCGTGATCCAACAGTAAGGAAGAGGCCCTGTCAGAGCAAGCGTTTTTAGTGTATTTGTCCTTTAAAGTTCATCCATATACTGTAGAAAGCCACCCTTGAGATGTTATAAATGTCAGAGGTATGGTCACACGCTGAGGAATTGGAAGATATGGAAAATGTGGGGGTGAGCATGAGCTTTCTGAGTGTAAGAAAAGGGTGATTCTGAATCTTGAAGGATCTTCTATTAGACTGTGTGAGAATATTGTTTACTAAGTTTTTTCTAAGTTAAATTGTATCTGCTTTCAATAGGTTTCTGCTGTTTGTCTACTGCTAGTCTTGATTGCTCAGTAAGTTTTAATTGTTAGCCATCAGTCAAGGCCATTCGGTGGACTGATTGCAGTGGCTGTGGCTAACACAGCTGTAGCCACCTAAGTAATTAACTGATATTTAAGGAAATGTCATTGTTTGAAGCGGCAGCCTCATCAGAGGAAGACTCAGGAAGACAAAGACAAAGACAAAGACAAAGACAAAGACAAAGGAGTCTTCATGGGAGGATAAGTGGGAATCATAGCCAACACTACTTGGGCTAAGTATCTCGTTCTGCGTGCTCTTCCCTCTACTTATTTAAATGTGTATACTTTTCATTCCAGTCCATGTCTCATCTCGTAGATTTTACAGGCCCCGCACATGGTCTCAACGCCATCATAACCTCTCTGCTTTTGTCCATCCCACCTGCTCGTCACATACCCAATACCTCGTCACAGGGGGCCTGTGGAACTGCCGGTCAGCTACTCGCAAGACTGAGTTCATCTCTGGCTACACCTCCCAGCGATCCCTTGACTTCCTTGCTCTCACTGAAACTTGGATCACACCTGATAACACTTCCACCCCTGCTGCTCTCTCCACAGCTACTCCTTCACCCACTCACCCAGAGCCACGGGCAGAGGAGGCGGCACAGGTCTACTGATCTCCCCCAAATGGAGTTTTTCTCTTTATCCATTGCCAGACTTCACTCCTTCGTCTTTCGAATTTCATGCAGTCACAATAACTAAGCCGGTTATATTAAACATTGTTGTTCTCTATCGTCCTCCAGGTCCTTTGGGGGAGTTTTTGGAGGAATTGGACATTCTCCTGTCTAACATCTCTATAAATGGCCCTCTGCTCGTACTTCTCGGTGACTTCAATATCCAGCCAGAGAAGTCAACAGAATTGGTATCTCTCCTGTCTTCTTTTGCTCTCTCCCTGTGTCCGTCCCCACCTCCTCACAAAGCTGGCAACCACCTTGACCTCATATGCACCAGAAACTGCTCTACCTCAAACCTATCTGTAACCCCGCTTCACATCTCTGATCACTTCTTCATATCCTACTCTCTCCCCCTCTCCTAGTCTAACAAACCTAACTTCCTGAATACTGTACCTCTCCGCCGTAACCTTCGCTCCCTCTCTCCCTCCTCTCTTGCCTCAGCTGTCCTCTCAGCCCTTCCTTCAGCTGACTCATTCTCACTCATACCTGCCAACTCTGCCACAGACACTCTCCTCTCCACTCTGTCCTCCTCTCTGGACTCTCTCTGTCCTCTCACCTTGCAGCAGGTTCACCAGTCCCCTCCAGCTCCCTGGTTGAACGACTCAGTGCAGGCTGACAGAACCATCCTACGGGGGGCTGAAAGGAAATGGTTGAAATCTAAACACCCTGACGACCTCATTGCCTTTCAAACTCTTCTTGCCTCTTTCTTTTCCTCTATTTCTGAAGCAAAAAGTGTTTTCTTCCAACAAAAAATTCAATCCTCTTTCTCTAATCCCAAGAAACTCTACTCTATCTTCTCCACCCTCCTCAACCCTCCCAGTCCCCCACCTCCTTCTACCCTCTCACTTTGTCAACTACTTTATAAAAAAAAATGGATGACATACGCTCTTCATTCTCCAACTTACTGACTGTCCCTAACTACTCACCATCCACATCACCTCCATGCACTCTAACTTCTTTCTCCCCCCTCTCTCCAAATGAAGTTCTAACCCTTTTCACCTCTTTCCGTCCTACCACCTGCCCTCTGGGCCCTATCCTCTCTCACCTTCTCCAGTCTATCACTCCTGACCTTCCTTTTCTCACCCATCTCATTAACACTTTCTTAACTGGCTGCTTTCCAAATGATCTTAAAGAGGCAAGAGTGAACCCTCTCCTAAAGAAATCCACACTCAACCCTTTTTGAAGTGAACAACTGCAGACCTGTCTCTCTTCTGTGGAACCAGCTCCCAATTTGTGTTCAGGAGGCAGACACCCTCTCCACATTTAAGAGCAGGCTAAAGACTTTCCTCTTAAAGCTTATAGTTAGGGCTTGCTCAGGCTTTCCTTAGACCAGCAACTAGTTATGCTGCTATAGGCTTAGACTGCCGGGGAACTTACTCCTCTCTTCTCCTCCTCTCCCTCTCTATCTATCATTCCACCAAGCAGCTGTGGCACACATCCAAAAGTAAAAAACGGTGGAGAGGAAACTCTTCAGTGAAAATCTTTGGAGAGAGCTGAAACCTGGCATTGGGAAAAGGAATCTTGCAAACATTCAAGAGCTTGGAAAGTGCAATGGAAGAGGAACTATCTGCAGAGCACTGCAAGAAGCTTATAGATGGCGACAAGAAACGTTTGGAGGCTGTCGTTGTTGCCAAAGGGTGTGCAATCAAATATTAGGGAAGGTTGCCTTCCAGGTCATATTTCATATTTCTTCTTTGAAATCATTACATCTAACTTGAAAATCAATGTATTTAATTTTTATTAAAAATAATACAAAGTTGGTACATTTCCATTTATTTTGGAAACGCAGCTGGCTAAAGAGCATCAAAGTGTCTGAACTCCACAAATAGTCAAACACCAGCAGTGGAAACCGACTTATTTAGACTTTTACAGCCTACTTTGTGTTAGTTTCAGTTTCGCTCTGTTACTTACTTACAGGATTGAGTGTTTTTGGAGCTTTAATCCCACCAGGGACTAAAAGTCAGCTAATCTTTATGGAATATTATATCACTGTGACATGTACAAATGCTCAGTTCTTCCAAAATCAAAAGCTTATCTCATGCCAAATACGTTGCTTGATCAGAATAAGCAGTTCCTTAGGAAACGTTTCTTGTGAAAATAGACTGCGTGTGCGTGCGCGTGTGTCACAGTTTAACTCTCATACTGCTGGATCCATCAGCCTGCTGACTCCTCACTTCTCTTAACCAGTGATCAACAACTGCTTAAGTAGAAAAAAGGCTTTTTCCAGCATTTGGTTAAAAACGAGCCTTAGCTAGTCTGTTGAAGGCCTTTGTCATGGCTCAAAAACTGACATCCATGCAGATTAATTCCATACCCCATATGTTATGATCCAGTAAAATTACAGATTAATAAATCCCTGTTTTTGTTATTTTTCGCCACAATCTTGACTCTCATAGATATTGAGCTATATAAATAAACTTGATTTGATGTGGCACTTGATGTGGTGGAGGTGAACAATATAAGCAGGCTATGAGGGTGCATTAGTAAAAGGACATAAATAAAGGGGTATCTTATGCTGAGGCAGTTAAAAAGGTAGCAAAATGTGGTGAGGCATATGAAATGAGGAGGACAGAAGGGGAAGTCCCCTCCCCCCTCTGGTAGCAACTGTAACAGAAGAATCAGTCGGCTTCATTTCCTGGCCTTCATTGTTGAAGTGCTGTGCGATGTGTAGCAGACCAAAAATAATTCATATGTGGTAAAATGTGTACTGCGAGCTGCAGATAAGATCCTGGGAATTGGAGGGGTTGAACCGTCTGTCCTCCATGGTTTCAGTTTCTCATGTTCAGAAAACCTTTATTCGTCCCACAGCGGGGAAATTTACAGCGCTACAACGGCAATTCCTTCTTAGAAGGGATTTTTTTAAAAAAAGGGACTGTATGGAAGATAGAGATGATATTTAGATTATTAATGGTATTAAACCTCTAGTGGAATGTGTGGAGTTTGGTCCTATCCTGTTTAATATAATGGGGAATGATATATTTGATGAAGTGGGAGATGGCTTTGGTAGATCCCTTTTTGCACATGACTGAGTAATACGGGAGCGAGGCTGTCATGTTGGATATCTGATTAAGCAGATGTAGAGAGCCTTGGATAAGGTGCAGGTTCTTGCTGATACATGGTGCTTCAGGTTCTCTGTAACAAAGTCAAAATATGTGATCTTTGGCAGAAAGAGGAAATTTGATACTTAGGGGCTTAAGGTATATGGAGAACCCATTGAAAGAGTTAGGGTCTTTAAGTTTTTAGGTGTATGGCTGGATGAGAGTGACATATAGAATACATGTGGAGAAAATGGTGAGTAAGTGTGAGAAGGTCATGAATATTATGATGTGCTTGACTGGATTTTTCCAGAATGTAATGCTGATTATTTGTAAGGCAATCTTTGACTATGGGTGCTTGGCATATGGTTCAGCAGCCAAATATACATTGCTAAATTGAATGTTGTTCAGGCCAGGGCGCTGCTGGTGGAAACAGGGGAGGCTCCACTGAAGCTGCAACATGCACAATTGGCGCTAAATTAGTAGACATAGTTGGGGAGATATTAATGATGTTTTTTAAACTGGAGAGGCGGTGTGGGTTTCTTATGGGTTCCAGCACATGTTGGTGTTAAGGGCAATGAGGTGGCTGATAGGGCAGCTCAGGCTAGTTTATGCAGAGATAGTGCTGTTTGGCAGGATGGAGTGCAGAAGTATCATCAGTGAGAGACTGAGTCATTAATGGCAACAAGACTGGGGTGCAGACAGCCGAGGAAGATATAGATTTGAGGGAAATAGAGCAATGTGTTTTTTACACCGGTGGGAGGCAGCAATGCACTAAACTTTGCCGAGTCTGCCGGAAAAAGAAGAAGAAGAAGAAGAAGAGCGAGAGTGAGCTGAGTGAACAGTTGTTGAAGTTGAGCTGGACTTGGTTTGTTTTGGTTAGCCACCGACGTTTTGTTAACAATGCGACTGTTAATTAACACTTTAGTTGTTATCAGACATTAGTATCTAATGTTTTTGGCAATGGAGTCAATGAAGTTCAACGTTGGACAAGAAACTTTAGCGACAGCGGCCACAGTCGCAGAGGTAACAGCTAACCGACGTTCTTTTACACTTATTTAGCTACATTAGCCTAACTTAGTTAGCCTGTTGGCTAAAACCCGTTAGCCTATTTTCACTGACCAAGTAAGTTGTTTATTTCTTGGCTTGCTGGCTACAAGCGTGTGAGTTGCTTTTTAAAACTTACATTACCTTCTTTGTGTGCCAGTTGTTGTGTCCCAACAGTCACAAACATGGGTAACGTTACTAAAGTTAGCAGTGCTGTTAAACTAGCATGTTAGACTACTAGCTAATTTAGGTAACGTTAATGTTAGCAGGGATGGGCAGTAACACATTTTGGTTTCCGATTTTAAAATGTGCTGTGCTACAGAGTGTTATGCTAAGTATTTTAGTATTATTGTGTCACAGTGGTGTATGTTGTTTTAGTAGCTTGTGACGGAGTGGTGTGTTTGTGTATTTTCAGGCCAAGTTGGTTTGCCAGGGAGTAAATAACCAGAGCTACATCTGTGAGTCGGGTCACTGCTGCGGAGAGACACAGTGCTGCAGCTACTACTATGAACTGTGGTGTGAGTTACCACCTCCTCTTAAGTCATTCTGATGGTTTGAATGGTTTCTCATCACTTAATAAATGACATAAACAGGAATACATAAAACTGCCCTGTGTCTAATCTGTCACTTCAAATCTGCACTTATTTTACTGCCTGATTGTCTCATTAAAATTGCACATGGGTGCTTCTGTAGCATAAGGACTCTCAACCTTTCAGAGCAACTTCTGCTATTTTTTTAATTTAAGGTAAATGTTTCTGACACAAGAAACATCAAGGACAACCAGTGGCAGTGGCCAAGGTGGAAGTTATAGTGTATATTATAGGGTTATAGTAACTAAGACTGTCATATTCCGCTTCCTTTTCAGCAGTGCCATATTGTCAAAAACACCTAATAAAAGTTGGCACGGTGTGTTACATTTTTTGTATTGCTTTTTGTGTCACAACAGCATTAAAAAGTGATGTTATTGAAATTGGTTTGGCTTGAAATGTGTTTGTACTTGTTTCAGTACTGAAAGCTGAAGATATGTATTAAGTGTGTGTGTTTTGTGTAATGTGGGCTCCCTGCAGGGTTCTGGTTGGTGTGGACTCTGATTATTATCCTGACATGCTGTTGTGTTTGTCAGCACTGGCGCTCCAAGCAGCGCTTCCAGCAGCAGCGCCGGCAGAACGAGATTAACCTCATCGCGTACAGAGAGGCTCACAACAACTCTCACCTACCCCTCTATCTCAGTAAGTAGCTGTCTGACATGCTGCTGCCTCTACACATTCCACACGTGGTTAGTTTCTACCTCTTAGGACTGGCATTAGAATGTGTCTCCACATGCGTCTCAAGTGATCAGATCTCACTTCCCTGCGCTATATGCAAATAAACACCTAGCCTACATCAGGAGTTAAGTTTCCAATAAAATAAAACTGACTGGTGTGTTAACTGCATGCCAACAACAATTGTGGCATGCACACTGTGTGTGTGTGTGTGTGTGTGTGTGTGTGTGTGTGTGTGTGTGTGT
>CALSCE010009749.1:42322-83467 GCA_943593645.1 Bovichtus variegatus | reverse complement strand
TATATATATTATATATAATATAAATATATATTATATCATGGTGTCACTCACCATGTCTTTGATGGTCAGCTGACAGCTGTAACACAGCAGGCTGCTCAGGTGGGCAGGCTCTGGTGCTCTGTAACACATAGAGAGATGAAAACACAGAGCAGGATTTATTGAACTGTTTCAGCAGCATGTCGGCTTTACGACACTGTTTACATTACGCCTGAAAAAATACAATGAAACAACGTGAAGAGGAGACACAAAGATTAAGAAGCTGCACAAGCTGCACAGCTGTACTGTATTTACTGCTAATTGGTAACTGTTAGCATGCTAACACGCTAAACTAAGATGGTGAACATGGTAAAAATGACACCTGCTAAACCTCAGCTCAGTTAGCATGTAGCTCAAAGCACTGTGTGTGAGTGCAGCCTCACAGAGAAGCTAGCATGGCTCAAATGTTGGCCTGCAATCACACTGTGAACCATTGTAATGTCACAAATAAAGACACACAGATCCCGTTTCCTGTTTAAAATCACTTTATATGGAACTGAAGTTTGTTTGGGTTATTGTGTGACTTTGGTTAGGTCAGATTCACACACTGTTGCCCCACTAAAGACAAGCAGTTTTGCTTTAGTTCTGTTTTCTACTGTAGGGAATACACTTAATTATGGAGAAGTAACCACTGTACAACCACACTTCAAACACTCTCAAGTATCCCTTTAAGTGTGGGTATGATCCCAGATTAGAGTAGATTAATAAATCACTCTACACTTACTTGGCAGACGAACAGCAACCTCCATCACTTGCTGCTTTCACACAATCCTCTCCTCCTGCTGAGGAGCAGCACTGTCCAGTGGGAGCCGTTGATTCTGGCTCCACAATGAAAACACAGGAAACTGATATTAACACCTAACAAGTGTGGAAACTCAGTTGTGGACTTTCACTGTATTGTCTGGTGTACATGGTGTTTTCCTTCTAAACACAGCCCTGAAATACAATACAAGTATCCGATTCATATTCAATCACTGACAGACCGAACCTCAACAGAAGCTTAATGCTAGTCTGTCTTACTGGGCTGGTGACATTTGCTCACATTTCTGAACTTTCTCCATATCCTGTATGAAAATGACCACACCAGAAAGAGACAGCACAAACAGACAGAGACAGTGTATGCACTGACTGACAGTATACTGCACCTGGGTTTGGACTGGTGGCTTTCAGAGGTTTACTCTGCGAGAGCTGTTCTGAGATCAGTGTGGCTTTGAAGGCTGAAGCATTCTCTGAACAAAAGAGGGAGACAAAAGGCAGAGAGGAAGAAAGACAAACTCATGAAGGTCTTCTTTCATGTGGGGAGAAGAATGCTGTCCATCTCTCTGTGTCCACTACCTCTTTACAAACAGTGTGTTGTGTGTAGTACTGTCATGTACAGTGCTTTCATGGGTTTCTCTCTATTAATTTTAGATAAGATAAGACAGAACTTTATTTATCCCGAGGGAAATTGTTGTGCAACAGTTGCAATACACAGTAGAAAATATATATCTAACAAGATGTAAACATAAGATGAGCTGAGATGGGGTAAGGTGCAGTATTTAGCAATATAATATAGAGAATCTAAATTTACAGAAATTACAATAAAAAAAACAAACCAAGTATGAAGAGGGAAGTAAGCTACATATGAACCAGAATATAAGACTGAGGAATATGAAGATGAAGAAGAAGAGAAAGAAGAGATGAAGATGACGAGAGAAGAAGAGAGAGAGAGGACCTCAGGTCACTGCGTCTCCTCTGTCCATTTTACTTTTCCGTATTGAAAATCTTTGACAGTCCTTTCTCTGTACAACCTCTCCGTCAATCTTTTGCTCAAATCAGTCCCAGCTCTTCAGTATCATTACTCAGAGACGTTTTATGTATGCACATATTGCATCCTGTTAAGTGACCAATAGGGAAACGCCTTTTGGAAGCATTTGAAGGTAAGAATCGGGCTGTAGGTTGAGTGGTTGGGTCTGGAAAGTCTGATACAAGTTCCTTATTTTCTGTGAGGACATGGATTATGTTTAATATACATCATTGTGTATGCTAAACTTGAATTATTCTCTCTGCCTCCAATTGAAATTCACTTAACACTGAAAAAACTATTTGAAAATTGAGGTATTATCTATGACAAATACGATAGACTTTAAATATAAAATGACGACATATTATAAAAAATGCAGATATCAAGAATGTGGTGGGGCTTGAACGGGCCTGACGCCTTGGATTGTAACTCAGCTACTTTCTTGTCGCAGTCTGTAAACACAGTGAACCCTCACCAGCAGCAGCAGTGTCCAGGGCACACACACACAGCAGACATCTGTCCCAGCACGCCGCTGTGGACGAGCTCCTACAGGTGGTCTGCAGCTTCTCGCTCGTCCTACAGACAGACACACAGACAGACACACAGACACACACACAGACACACACACAGACACACACACACACACACACACACACACACACACACACACAGTGTGTGCAAAATGCAACATCGATTGTGTCATGCTAATAATTCGAAAAAGCAGCCTGTAGTACATATACTGTTTCCAAAATTTCTGGCATCCATTATCCAATGATTATGGGTCAAAGCCCTCACACTTGTACTTTGTGCAGACACATGCTGCTGACCTGTAGATGGTGCTGACCGTGGAGGGGAAGTCTGCCTGCAGCTTGGTGACAAAGCTCTCTGTTAGATGCTGGATGCTGGATTTGTCTGCAGTCTGTGGGACAGACACAGACACAAACACACACACTGAGGACAACAGTCAAGTTCATGGAATCACAGGAGACCTGTCCATGCAAAAACAGGGACAGATGCATGTCTGGAAGATCAAAACAACTTTAATATCATAGTGAGGTGCCTCCAAATACTGACATTTCAACTGTTCAGAGCTGAGATTCAAAATATCAAGCTGGGAAAAGATGTGAAGGTATTGTGCAGCTATAGCAAGATCAGAGCCCGTCTCACAGGTCTCACAGAGCCCGTCTCAAAGAGCCCGTCTCACAGGTCTCACAGAGCCCGTCTCACAGAGCCCGTCTCACAGAGCAGGGTTAGCTCTGGCTTTTAGCTCTCACACATGGTTAGTGCCACAGCATAACCCTGCATGTTCAGATTTACAGATCATAACATTTAAAAGAGCCAGCTGCTGACCAATCAGCGCTGAGGAATCATTCAAATCAAATCAAGTTTATTTATATAGCCCAATATCACAAATTATACATTTGTCTCAGGGGGCTTTAAAGACTGTAGAGGATACGACCCCCTCTGTCCTTAGACCCTCGCACTGCACAAGGAAAAACTCCCTAAAAGAAACCCCACAATTAGTGGGGGAACTATGGAAGAAACCTCAGGGAGAGACTGAGGAGGATCCTCTCCCAGGACGGGCAGACTGTAATAGGTGACGTGTGTACAGAACAAACAACATAGTTAAAAATACAGCATAGACAATATATGCGACAGAAAACATGATGCAATCGTATATAAAAAAGATGGATCCAGGGGTATGTCAATAAAGGCTTCCTGGTGTCAGGCAGGACCAGGGCAACAGGTGCAGCCACGATTCATGATCCAGAAGTAATCTCTAATAGTGGCAACCGGCCAGATGAGAGACACAGAAACTCCGGGGATGATGAGTTAGTAACATGCATTTAAGGGACACGAATGCATATAAATAGAGAGGGAGAGAGGAGAGAAAGATAGGGAAAGGAGGAGAGGAGTGAGAGGAGTGAGTCCCCCGACAGTCTAAGCCTATAGCAGCATAACTAGGAGCTGGTCCAAGGCAAGCCTAAGCCAGCCCTAACTATAAGCTTTATCAGAGGAAAGTCCTTAGCCTGCTCTTAAATGTGGAGAGGGTGTCTGCCTCCTGAACACACACTGAGAGCTGGTTCCACAGTAGAGGAGCTTGATAGCTGAAGGCTCTGGCTCCCATTGTACTTTTAGAGACTCTAGGAACCACAAGTAACCCTGCACTCTGGGAGCACAATGCTCTAGTCATGATGATCTTTCAGATAAACTGGAGCCTGACCATTAATCACTTTGTAGGTCAGGAGAAGGATTTAAAATTATATTCTGTATTTTACCAGGAGCCAGTGCAGAGCAGCTAATACAGGAGTAATATGATCTTGTTTCCTAGTTCTTGTCAGTACTCGTGCCGCAGCATTTTGAATCAACTGAAGAGTCTTAAGGGATTTTTTGGGACAACCAGATAATAAGGAGTTGCAGTAATCCAGCCTTGAAGTAACAAATGCATGGACTAGTTTTTCTGCATCTTTTTGAGACAGGATGTGCCTTATTTTTGCAATGTTACGTAGATGAAAAAAGGCAGACCTTGAAATGTGTTTTATGTGAGAGTTAAGACATATCCTGATCAAAGATAACGCCAAGATTCCTTACGGTGGTGCTGGAGGCCAAGTTAATGCCATCCAGAGTTACTATGTCATTAGAAAATACGTTTCGGAGGCGTTTGGGGCCAAGTACAATAACTTCAGTTTTGTTGGTGTTCAACATCAGAAAGTTGCAGGACATCCAATTTTTTATGTCTTTAAGACATGCTTGAAGTTTAGATAATTGATTGGTTTCATCTGGCTTGATTGATAGATATAATTGGGTATCATCCGCATAACAATGAAAGTTTATGGAGTAGTTCCTTATAATATTGCCTAAAGGAAGCATATATAAGGTGAATAGAATAGGTCCAAGTACAGAACCTTGCGGGACTCCATGACTGACTTTGGCTTGCATGGAGGATTCATCGTTAACACGTACAAACTGAGATCACTCAGACAAATAGGATTTAAACCAGCTCAGTGCGGGTCCTGCTATGCCAAGGAAATGTTCCAGTCTCTGCAGCAGAATGTCCTGGTCAACAGTGTCAAAAGCAGCACTGAAGTCTAACAAGACAAGAACAGAGTCAAGTCCTTTGTCTGATGCCAATAGAAGGTCATTGGTAACGTTCACCAGTGCCGTCTCTGTGCTATGATGAACTCTAAATCCAGATTGAAAAAACTCAAATAAAGTATTGTTATGTAGAAAATCACACAACTGTTTTGCAACTGCTTTCTCAAGGATCTTAGCAAGAAATGGAAGGTTAGATATCAGCCTATAGTTGGCTAAAACCCCTGGATCAAGACTGGGCTTGACTGTTTTGCAACTGCTTTCCTACAGCATCCCCGTGTGAACAAAACATTTACAGCCCCTTTCAGACATGCAGCTTCTTTACATTAAAAGAAGATGTGAATGTCCAATCAGTGTTGCATGCAACAATGGCGTCTTAGAAATAGGTGAAAGACTTTTGGGGGTCATCCTTTCCTTTCTACATCGGTGTGTCTTGTGACATCACTGTGTGGTCTCTGCTGTGTTACTGTCACATCTTACCTTAGTATCCAGACTCGCTGTGAAGACCGTCGGCACGCTGAACATACGGTTGTAATAAGCTATTTCTTTAGCAGAGTACTCAGTCATTGGTCTCAGTAACATGGTGTCACCATACCTGGAGTCTGAGAAACCCTACACAAACACACAGATTTCACACCTAATTTCTGAAACACCAGAAGACAAAAAAAATGGGGGAGCACAACACTGAATGCGTCTCACCGTGTCCTGAGCCAGTTGTGCTCCTCTGCCCAGCGAAATGCTGCTCAGCAGTTTAACAGCCAGTCTCGTGCAGTTGTCTCCCAGCATCACTTTACTGTAGCCTTCAGTGCGCGCTGTGTGCACCAGCAGGTGCTGCCTTTGAGGAGACACAGTAGGTTCAGCAAATCTCTACAAAAAGTACACACTGGACTTCCTCAACATGATTTTGTGTTTGAATCAACATCTTAACAGCCACTGGTGAGGCAAATGCTAAATGTACTTTATGTTCTCTGTCCTCTCTTGGCCTCTTGTTTGTATCCAAAGCACTTGATATTGACCATGTGTCTTCATTTCAGGAATGAGCTATTCCCGTGGGAAGTGGCCACGAGGGCCGTCTGCACTATAATAAGTACAAAATGAATGTTTCAACTTATTATTTCATTAACATGTCAAAACAGGGGAGGAGAGAGCTGTTCTCCCAGAGCGACATCTGGGTCAAACCTGCATCTGGTCAACACAGATGGGAGTCAGATAGTTCTGGAGCAATGACCTCAGAGTGTTCAGCAGCTCTTCTCTTGCCGTCAGTGTCTTAGCAGAGCCAATGAGCTTCTGCAGTAAGTGTGTGTGGGACTCCTGAACATCGGGCAGGAATGCTTCCTCCTGTTGCCGTGGAGTCACACAGCTAGCGCCGTCGCTCTGAATGAAGTGATCCACGGCTGCTTTGTAGGCGCTGGCTACTCGCTCTGAAGGTGATGGAGCCGTCACCACCACTGAACTGGGAAGGTCCAGAACCTGAGGAGGTGAGCACAAACTCAATAATACATCTGATCTGTTGTGACAGCACTCACTTCAGACTGGTACTGTGTTCAAGTGTTACATGCTGGATCTTTATGTAATCGGGACATGTGTGTTTACCAACAGGAGACTGACATGTAAAAGTGTAGTCAAATGTAGGTAACAAAGGGCATGTTAGAAACGGGCTATAGATTCACTGGATGCCATGTTGAGTGTGGTAAGACACTGCTGAGGGTCAGCGGAGCCCTCCTGAATCCACACTGACCTGTTCCAGAGGCACCATGTAGAAGGGGAAAGCCGTAGCTTTGAACACAGCGTGCAGCTCCGCCACCGTCCTCCGTCTCTCCTCCACAGACTGACCCACAGCTCCACCCTCTGGGGACAAAGGCACACACAATCATTGGAAAAGGTTTGGGCCAGAATCAGTTCAGAATGACCAAAGTCCTCCTGATATACAGGAAAATGATTACACTCAATTTAAGAGTGACACTTGCAATCTGATTTACCATCAATGAAGATAATGCCGGGTAAGAATCTCAACTTCTTGTGAGCATTCTGACTCAAACCCTGGGTAGGAAGGAAAGGTTTTCAGTTGCATTAATAATATCCAAACAAAGACAAGGAAACATGGATCTATTGGATCTATAGGGTCACACAGAATCTCTATACATTTGGAATATACAGTGGAGTTTTACAGTAGCATTTCACCATCTCTTAAATTACATAAATTTTGGGGGTTTGGTTTAATTAATTAAACAAATCCATTTATCCACATACAGTAGGTCACTGGCTCCAGTGCTACATGCTGTGCGACATCTCAGTGTTGAATGATTCTCTCCTGCTGACATAAGCTAGTTTGTGCTCTCAGAACTCATTGTGTCCGTAACATAACCTGCTCGACTGCTGACCAGCTGACATCACATCACCAACAGCATGTTTACTGGATACATCTGTGAGAGTTTTTTTAAAGACTTATTCCTACAAATTAAAAGGTCATATTCATGAATCTACAGGGGGGGCTATGATTAAAGAAAATGTCATGTTTAATCCCTGCCTAGTGGACCCTAGAGGCTGAAGAATTCATTACAGTCCAAAATACGAAAGTGTTATGAAACGTCACAGGGTCATGAAAGTCAAAAGGGCTTCCTCAGGGGACCCACAGTATCCAGCAGCCACACAGTATGTTATGGAAAAGCAGCCAGCCATTTCTGAGATACCTACACTGAATGTGCTCCTTAGAATATCACATGAATGTGCTTGAGATGAGATTATGGGATACATTACATGTGCAAAATTATGTCGAAGGACGAGCATTCCAGGCACACGTGTTAAACATGTAATTCTGACGCCATGCTCTTTTATGAGAGCGGAGGCTGGTGGAACCTGCTGTAGGGATCTGCTCCCATTCAGACAGGAGAGCATCAGTGAGAAACCAGGGCAAAAACATGAGCTTCTACATACTTCTCTGGGTACAAATGTGTAGGTATCTTCAGATATAGTGAGGAGACGTCTTGTGTACAGAATTGTTTTTGCAGCACAAGGGAGAAATGATTAGGGGTAAGTAAAAATATCAGGACTAATCTTCTGGTGACCGAGGGTATGATTATCAAATCATATTGAAATCAAGTCATACAATTTTGAGATACTACAGACTAGACCAAAGACTGGGACAATGAGAAATACTGGCTGACAAACTAACAGCTTTACATGTGTGCTCTGCATCTGAAACACACTCGTGGCCTGCTCTCAGTCAGCACAGCTTATACATTGGGGTTGTTCAACAAGAAGCATGTGCAGCACCAGAGACACGTGGAGGATTATTGAGGTTTCATAATAACTAGGGCTGTGGGATATGGCCAAAATCTTCTATCCTGATATTAGGAATTTCATATCTGGACAATGATAGATATCTGGAAATTCAATAAATAAATATGAAATAATCACATGGTAAGGCCTATTTTTGTTTAGTCCTGTGGGAATTAAATACCTAACAAATGAAATGTGTTTGCTCATTTAAGATCTTTAGTGCAAATGACCAGAACTTTCAACTGAAATTATAGAAGAAAAATAGATCAATATTTCCAGTTATGCACTGACTATTTTTACATACAGGCACACGGAGTAATCAGAGTAATCACAAATTTGATAAGAGTTTCTGAGAAATAAGTTAGTATGCGCTTGTTCAGATAACCTAATTGTGTATCAGGATATGTGGATATATAATTTCATCACGATACAACTTCATTGAAAGACGATAAATGATCATATTGATAATGGGCCAGTCCTAACAGTAACACTATATGTTAGTAGCACTCTATTGAAAGCTACATAGAGACAAACAGGTAAACCTCTTGGACTTGACGGAGCATTGAGCAGGAAGAAGGACCTCCAGATACAGCCAGCAGCACCTGCAAGTACACAAAGCATCACACCTTTTCACTTCATGCTCATTATTCTGTGGGGATAACACATTCAGAAAATGAACGGCAGTCAAGATAATGTTGTCATGTCGTGTCAGCAGAGAACAAATAAAGCACACAGCTTACCTTCTCTCCAGGAAAAATGACCCTGTTTTTGCCCAGCATGGCTCTGAACTTATGAATGAAGTATTCCTTGAAACAGCCCCTGACAAATAGAAAAAAGATTTGCGCTAAGTTGGTAAAACACAATATACATCTTCTCAAACCATGTAAGATAATCTCTTCTATATGCTATATTGCTATATAAAATGCAGTCCATCTTCTAGCCACACTCCAGTTCTAACAACTATTCTCACAAGACCTGCTGAATTTCTCCTCTCAAATTTCACTTTTAATTTACTATTAATTTTCAGTTACTTCCACTTCACTATGTGAAGTGTTTCACATTGAAATGAGCTGCTCAAAGGACATATACATCCTCTCTTTACCAGTATGCTTTTCAAATCAAGTTTCAAATCAAATGTATTTATATAGCCCAATATCACAAATTACACATTTGTCTCAGTGGGCTTTACAGATTGTACAGGATACGACAGGCTTTTATTGTGAAAACATCTGCCATAGTTGATTTAATTTAGCAGAGGCTGAGCCGCTACTGATACAAATGTCAGAGAACAGGTGAATGTCCATAATAAGTGAATGAGAGCAGAGTGGAGAGTATGTGTGGCCTGCCTTCTATGATGTACTGATATGGACATTGTGCAGAATGTATGCGAGCCATTATACAACAGGTGAAGTGCTTTACCCAGCTTTCATTAGTGCCGGCCACTCCCCCCGCTATTACTTAAAACAGGCTTTTATTTGGGAATCTACAGACATGCAGTGAGCATTTGAAGCAGGATTTGATACAAATGACTTTCAACTTAAACTTGACTAAATAAAAACAGGATGAGGTTTAATGATTAAAACTAACAACGACATTTGACACAGGACTATGAAGATGACAAAATCAACACAATTGTGCACCCACTAATCTTTAATAAGTCTGCATCAATTTTAAACATGAATTTTCTGCAAATAAAAACTTATGCCATCAGAATCCTTTTAATGGCGCTATACTCACAAAAGCGATCTAGAGTAGGATGCTCAGTGCTTTCAGCTCATTGTGTTCTACCAGCACACATAACTTCTGGAAATGGAAATGGTCTTTTATCGTTATGTACACAGCACCACACACAGTGGAATTTAGACTCTGCATTTAACCCATTCTAGTATTAGGAGCAGTGGGCAGCTACTATGCCTTGCTCAAGTGCACCTCAGCAGTGCCCAGGAGGGAAACTGGCACCTCTCCAGGTACCAGTCCACACTCTGTACTAGGTCCGTTCGGCAACTGGCAACCCTGCGGTTCCCAAGCCTAGTCCCTACGGACTGAGCTACTGCCCAGCGTGTGCTGAAACATTATTACACAGCAGATATCAGCATGTCTTACCTGCAGTATGCATCTCCTGCTCTGATCCCCACAGCTGCAGTCGCCTTTTTGCATTTCACACATTTCTTAGAAACACTAATAAATGGAGGAACAACAGACATCTTAAAAAAGTCATGTGCATGGATTTATATTTTATGACACACTTAAAAATGCAAAAATGTGTATGTATACTGTGGAAGAATTGTGTAATAAAATGCCACAGAAATCCAAAGTTATCATTTCATGGGGAAAATATTTGCTGGGTCCCAACTGATTAACTCATAGCTTTGAATTCTTTAAAATCTGTTTTATCACAACACACACACTCAGTTTGTGAGTGTTGTTGAAGCGTAGACGCTGTAATAGTTTCTCTCCAAGTGGTGATGAAGTGATCCTTTCTAACAACCAATGACTCTTCAGCATATGTACGCATGTGCAGCAGTGTTAGAAAGCACTTTATTTAGGATTGAGCACTGTAATAATGCAGGAGCTGCTTTAGTTGATATTGCATGTGAGCGGTGCACTGATTACATAACAACATTGCATTTAATCAGATGACCAAAGCCAAGGTACATGCAATGAACATTGGGCCCCTGGGGGTCTTGGTTCCTGGTTGCTCATCAGTAATGACCATGGATGTTTAAAAGAATGACAGCTAACATTAGTCTTATGACTCCAGATAACTAGCACAGATCACATGTCATAAAGCAACAGGTCCTTCATCTAGTCGAATACTAAGGGTACACTTCAGAATAAGTGTTTTTATATTTGACCTGTGGCCCTGCTGAAAACATTGTACGACTCTCTTAACAAAGGTGAAGAGGATGCACAACATCAGCTGAGACTTAATTAAATAAAGATTTAAAACGCAGCACTCTGTGACGTCACATAACGTTACATGGTACCATTACATGTTGGTACCATTACATGTTAACGTTACATGTTAACGTGAGCCTACCTGGGCACCTCCGCGCGCTGCAGTGGACCGTGGTAGTCTTCGTCCACCTGGCACATTGTGTAGTCTTTGACTTCTGTCTAACTTTAAATGCTTCAGCAGCAGCTCACCTCCAATAACTCACATACAGCCTCGTGTTTCTAGTATATGCAAGGCTATAATGCCGTTAATATGTTCTATAATCACTTTATTTCAGTAACAACCGTCACGTGTATGTTGTCTGGGTCTAGGATTAAACATCAGGCCTCTTTTTGATGACGTAGAGAGTCACCTTGTTGACGTTTACGGTGCGTTACCGCCCCCAGCTGGTGTGGAGGGTGAGTTCAAATAAAATAAAATAAAAATATTCGTTCAAAGAGTTATTGGTTGCTCAATCGTTCTTCTTGTCAATACTAGCCATGAAGTGATCACTTTGACAGAATCCACTGTCATCATCCTGTGAAAAATTCGCAAGTTAAATGTTCCTTTACATATGAAGAAAGTGCACCAAAACAGCTTTATATCACTTAAGAAACATTGCCAAAGTTAGGTCATTCCTATCATCTAAAGATGCTGAAAAGGTTATTCATGCTCTTATTTCAAATAGAATAGATTGTTGCAATGCTCTTTTTACTGGTCTTCCAAAAAAGTAAATTGAAAACGGTCAACTTATTCAAAACTGTGCTGCTAGACATTTAACCAAGAAAAGGAAGCCAGAGCATAGTACCTTAGGTTTAGCTACACTCCATTGGCTCCAAGTATCTTTTAGAATAGATTTTAAGGTGCTTTTACTTGTTAATGGTTTAGGACCAGCCTATATTGCAGTCTCTCTGGTGTTTTGTAATCCTTCACGAGCCCTCAGATCTTCTACTTCTGGGTTTATAAAATCACACAATTATATGCATAAGAGAATAGGCAGCGCAGCTTTTAAAAAAAAAGATGTTACAAAATTATGGAATACTCTACCAAGAAATATAAGAGATGCAGACTCAGTTGATAACCTATTTATTTAATTTGACTTAAAATTAATATCATTCTCATTATGTTCTTTATCTTATTATTATTGTTATTATTGGTCTCTGATTTTAGATTCACTTATATATTTTAGCATCTACAGTTTTTTTTGTTATCTAATTTTATTATCTGTTTGCCCTTGTTTAGATGTATTTTATTTGTATTTTTTGTATCTCTTGTATAAAAATTGTTCTCCAAATAAAGTTTATTATTATTATTATTATTATCATAATAATTATTATTATATGTTGCCACCCCATTCTGACCCTGCACAGAAACATGTAGGAGTCACAGACAACTTGTTTTTTCCTGCTATAATTCTTGTACAGATGTTCGCAGGGAGTAATTGTTTGCGATACATTGCAGTGTGCATTCGTACTGTTTCCCTTATCTATAGGACACTAAATCCCCTGACAAGACGTTATAAATGAATGTGAAGGTAATGCGAGGTTCAGGTTACTGTACACCTGTGGATTTACCCTTGGGATTGCAGACATAGATAAATGTAGAGAGCAGAGACTGTATAACATAGAGTAGAGACTGTATAACATAGAGTAGTGAGTTGTAGGTAAATGGACAGAAGGACTTCAACCTCCACAATCCAATGCGCACACAGGTCTCTTGTAGTTCGCGAGCGTTCACCGGCGTTTTCCAAAAGCGCTAATCTGACAACCAAGTGGAGCCGGCACGACATGTCCTCTGTGCGCTTATAGCTCGCTGTTCTTTATAAGGGCATCCTCAGCACAGTGCCGACACACAAACAGCTCAGCACGGCTCGCAATGTTTACTTCTCAGGCGGCATGTCTCCTCCAGCCAGGGACGAGTAATGCTTTGGTTTAGTGCAAATATTTTGTAAGTAGATTGGAAAGCCACCATGTTTGTACGACATATATTTAAATTGCTGTACGGCTAATGCAGTAGCGAACAGCAGCCAGGACAGCTTCTTCTCCCCTGCAGCGGGCTGTTGTCGACGCTCCTGCGCCCTGTGCAGGCTCCATGATGGCGATGTTTCGGAGCTTTGTCTCGGCGAACACCCAGCTCCGCCAGCAGCAGCAGCCCAGCAGCGGCTCAGGCTCACCGGCTGTCCCGGCGGAGGGCATCGAGAGCCAATTCTCTTGTCCCATCTGCCTGGAGGTCTACCATAAACCCGTCAGCATCGCCAGCTGTGCTCACACGTAAAGTAGCTACGTCTTGTTTGGATGTGTGTTATGGACATTGAGTCACCGCAGACAGCTTCATTTTTAATATCATGTGTCTGTTTGTTTTTCCAAGCACGCAGCATTCCACACATAGGTTTGTAACATTCTAAGCCTAGTTTAACAAGAGAGAAGGGGGGAAATGTCGCTCCTTTATTATGCTTTGATTGTTCAGAAAACACAGCATTGTTAATATTAAGGCATACAAACACAAATGTGAGTTGTAATATATATGCAGCAGGAGTATAGTTTACAGTTGTTGCACTACAGACTACAGATACTGAGATATATTATACAGTACTTGTATGTTTTTTATTACCAAGTTATAAAACGAATCAACAGAAAATACAGCTACACTTATATATTACAGTTCTCAAAACATTATGTCATGTACTGGGTATGAGAGAGACAGCATACCGTATGCTATCACACACTTTTAATCAGAGACAGATCTGGTAGGGTGCAGGAGTTAAGTTAAGACACCCAGCTCATAGAGGTACCTCAGGCGCCAGAGTGTGTTCCTGTAAACACTGGTGATGGGTGACATCATGTGACCTGTCTTTCTGCATCCTCCCCAGGTGACTGCTGTTCACAGGGAGAAAATAGGGCCATCATTCTGCAAAAATTAATAAAAAATAATAATAAAGCTGTTTGGATGAAAAACAATAATGTCACTCGGCATGTTGGCAGGCCCAAGTGTAAGAAAAATTAAAGTTTTGATGACACACAAAGCGAACAGAACCTTTGAACCTTTGCTTTGAAGCTCCACTTGCTGTAATGATTTATACCTGAATGAAGATCATTTTAAGACCAAGCTGACCATAGAACATTGGCCGTCCAGTAAATGCTGACTTGTGAAATGTGTAATTGATGGAATAATGACATCATCTGCTCCTACAATCAAAGGCCTCTTACTGTATCTAATTCAATTAGAGAGGAGTGATTCGAACCCTTCTCAGTCTGGAGCTGAAAAGAACAACAAAGAGCAGAGCAGACTTCATGTAGTCTCACTTCTATTTCTAGTTAAAGAAAAATGGAGCTATTTTTACTCCTGATGCTGATGGAGATGGATGAAACTTCACAAAAGACATAACGCTTGCTTTTCACTAACCCACACATAACAAAACTGTACAGGAAACACACTCACCTCTACTGTGTGTTAAATATATAAATATATATTTATATATATATATATATATATATATATTTATATTTATATATATGTATATAAATATATATTTTTCAATATAAATATACAGTATATGCACACACACACACACACACACACACACACACACATAAACATACTCTTTTCAGTCTCAGCCCAAGCATTCCTTACAGAGGCTGCTGTGTGTTGTACGTATATTGAGACATTTAGTCACTTCACCAGTGGTAATTGGAGATAATTAGGATAATTTCAGCAGCTATAGTGTGGTGTTGAATATGGTATAATTGTAAATGTACAGCTGTGGCTGGAGCACTAAGGCTCATGTGTACTGTGGTATTTATTTAACAGGTAACATTAATGGAAAGTGATTTGGCAGGAACAAAGTTGATATGTGGTCAGACTGTAGAAGCAATTTGAAGACTTTAGGCTCTTGTAACTTTCTGATGGAAATGTATCATTACTTGACATTGAATTGATTCATGTGGAATAATAATTAATAGATGAATTGAAGAAATAATTGTTAGTATTTGCTCTATTATTGTTTAATAATCCAGGTGATAAGGAGTACCTTATTTTAACAGAAAACTTTAAATGCAAATGTATAGTAGTAAGTAGTGAGTCTACTGTGTGAGCAGTCTGAGAGATTATCTTGTTTATCAGTGTAACATTACCATTCCTGTGGGTCCATTGAGCAAGGACTTAACCTTTTCTGCCCGTCTGTCTGCCTGTCTGTCTCTCTCTCTGCCTTTCTCTCTGCTGCTCCAGGTTCTGTGGGGAGTGTCTGCAGCCATGTCTTCAGGTGACCTCCCCCCTCTGCCCTCTCTGCCGTGTGCCTTTTGACCCGAAGAAGGTGGAGCGCTCCTCCAGTGTGGAGAAGCAGCTGTCCTCATACAAAGCTCCCTGCAGGGGCTGTAACAAGAAGGTAGAGACTGAAACACAACTGATATACTCTTATATAAAGTTAAAACAAATTTCTTTTGCAGCATATACAGTAAAAAATTAACAATTTACAGCACTGTGTGTCCCAAGGTGCAAAACAATTCATAAAACACATTAATAACAAAAGCACTTAACAAAATAATAACATAACATTACATTTTAGGAACAACTGATTGACAAAATGAAAACCATAAGAACGACCTAACTCTGGCAATGTTTTTTAAGTGATAAAAAGCTGTTCAGGTGCACTTTCTTCATCTGTAAAGTAAAGTTTAACTCACGTTTTTCGTGTGTGTGTGTGTGTGTGTGTGTGTGTGTGTGTGTGTGTTCGTTCTCAGGTGGCTCTGCTAAAGATGAGGTCCCACATTGCTTCCTGTTCTAAAGTACAGGAGCAGATGGCCAACTGTCCTAAGTTTGTCCCTGTGGTACCCACCTCCCAACCCATCCCAAGGTACATACACTCTGACCACGTTCACCTGACCATCTGAAAATGCTGTTTACATTCAAAAACCATGTATGTTCAAATTTGCATTTTCCAATTGTTTTTTATTTTTCAACATTTTATTGCTACACTGAAATGCCTAGACAATTGAGAACAGCCAGAATGTCTGTTTGTGCATTCAACAACTAGAGCTCCCTTGAGTCCCAGCCATAAGGGTGCGATCAAAGCCTCACTGGAGCTGTAAGTTGTATTTAAACTAAATCAAATCAAATTTATTAATGTAGCCCAATATCACAAATGACACATTAGTCTCAGTGGGCTTTACAGACTGTACAGGATACGACCCCCTCTGTCCTTAGACCCTCGCAAGCACAAGGAAAAACTCCCTAAAAGAAACCCCACAATTAAAGGGGGAAATATGGAAGAAAGCTCAGGGAGAGACTGAGGAGGATCCCTCTCCCAGGACGGACAGACTGTAATAGGTGACGTGTGTATAGAACACACAATATAGTTACAAATACAGCATAGACAATCTATGTGACAGAAAACATGATGCGATCGTATATTAAAAGATGGATCCAGGGGGATGTAAAAAAAAAGCTTCCCGGTGTCTCCAAAAAATAAAGAAACATGGCCGTCAGGCAGGACCAGGGCAACAGGCGCACCCACGATTCATGATCCAGGTGTAATCTTTAATAGTGGCAACTTGCCAGATGAGAGACACAGAAACTCTGGGGATGATGCCCCTGATGGTGAGTTAGTAACATGCATTTAAGGGACATGAATGCATATAAATAGAGAAGGAGAGAAGGAGAGAGGAGTGAGTCCCCCGACAGTCTAAGCCTATAGCAGCATAACTAGGGGCAGGTCTAAGACGAGCCTGAGCCAGCCCTAACTATAAGCTTTATCAAAGAGGAAAGCCTTTAGCCTGCTCTTAAATGTGGAGAGTGTGTCTGCCTCCTGAACACACACTGAGAGCTGGTTCCACAGTAGAGGAACTTGATAGCTGAAGGTTCTGGCTCCCATTATACTTTTAGAGACTCGAGGAACCACAAGTAACCCTGCACTCTGGGAGCGCAATGCTCTAGTTGGTTTATAAGGTACTAAGACATCTTTAAGATAAAATGGAGCCTGACCATTAATCACTTTGTAGGTCAGGAGAAGGATTTTGAATTCTATTCTGTATTTTACTTGGAGCCAGTGCAGAGCAGCTAATACAGGAGTAATATGATCTTGTTTCCTAGTTCTTGTCAATACTCGTGCCGCAGCATTTTGAATCAACTGAAGAGTTTTAAGGGATTTTTTGGGACAACCAGATAATAAGGAGTTCAGTAATCTAGCCTTGAACTAGTTTTTCTGCATTGTTTTGAGACAGGATGTGCCTCATTTTTGCAACGTTACGTAGATGAAAGAAGACAGTTCTTGAAATGTGTTTTATGTGCGAGTTAAAAGACATATCCTGATCATAGATAACGCAGATATTCCTTACTGTGTGCTGGAGGCCAAGTTAATGCCATCCAGAGTTACTATGTCATTAGGAAATGCGTTTTGGAGGTGTCTAGGGCCAACTACAATATCTACAAAATCAAACTGGCTTGATTGATATATATAATTGGGTGTCATCCATATAACAATGAAAGTTTATAATATTGCCTAAAGGAAGCATATATAAGGTGAATTGATAGGTCCAAGTACAGAACCTTGCGGGACTCCATGACTGACTTTGGCTTGCATGGAGGATTCATCGTTAACACGTACAAACTGAGATCACTCAGATAAATAGGATTTAAACCAGCTCAGTGCGGTTCCTGTTATACCAATGAAATGTTCCAGTCTCTGCAGCAGAATGTCCTGGTCAACAGTGTCAAAAGCAGCACTGAGGTCTAACAAGACAAGAACAGAGACAAGTCCTTTGTCTGATGCCAATAGAAGGTCATTGGTAACTTCACCAGAGCTGTCTCTGTGCTATGATGAACTCTAAATCCAGATTGAAAAAACTCAAATAAACTATTGTTATGTAGAAAATCACACAACTGTTTTGCGACTGCTTTCTCAAGGGTCTTAGTGAGAAATGGAAGGTTAGATATCGGCCTATAGTTGGCTAAAACCTCTGGATCAAGACTGGGCTTTTTAAACCATTGTGTGTTCTTTGTTAAAATGACAAAGTGTTCAAATTTCAGGAGTCAATACTCATTTATTTTCTCAGTTTAAGAAGCCCTCTGTCTCTATAACTCTCTAACCTAATACACAGTGTACATTGTGAGCCAACCACAGTTAAAAGGATTGAATGATCTTCTACAAGTTTGTAATAATTCATGTTTTATGTCTTTATGTGTATGTGTGTCCTTCCATATACAGCGATATTCCAAACCGGTCAACATTTGCATGTCCATTCTGTGGGGCCAGAAACCTGGACCAGCAGGAGCTGGTGAAGCACTGCATGGACAACCACCGCAATGACCCCAATAAAGTGGTAGGAGACTCCTCTGTAGTGCACAACGTCACATTGTCATCCTAAATGAAACTGCACTTTTACTGCATGAACATCTTAAGAAACCATTTGAGGGCTTCCCTTGTGGTGTAGGGCTTTCAGGTTTGAGTCCGGACAAGCTCTTTTGTTACATGTCAGCCCCCGCCTCTCTCCCGTCTCTGACTGCTCACTAACAAAGGCATACATGAGCAAACATGTACTTTAAATTGTGGAGAGAACGTCTAGACAACAAATCCTGACTTGAATCTGACTGTTGGTTAGGGTTATTACATTTTAATTCACTCTTACAGTTGTTTAGTGTGTTGACTGATCTCCTTCCTCATTTTCATTTGAACCCTCTCATTGTGCCAGTGGATGCAGTTAGTTCCCTCTGTATAGTGAAACTGACTATGTGACAGAGAGTACTTTGTATCCATGAGGTGCAGCCCACATGAGGCCCACTCACAGGGTTAAAACAGCCTTCTGTAGACTTCATTAGTATTCAGACCTGCTGTTCTATGATACACATGGCAGGAAGCTGACTGAACCTGAGCTGTGTGTGTTTGTATCTCCAGGTGTGTCCCGTGTGTTCAGCCATGCCGTGGGGAGACCCCAGCTATAAGAGCTCAAACTTCCTCCAGCATGTCCTCCACAGACACAAGTTTTCTTATGACACCTTTGTTGTAAGTCCAGTGCTGTAATGACCTTTTGTCTTTTTAAATCTTATTTGTAACTTCTACTGAGAGGAAATCAAATAATGTTAAAATAACCCAGTCCTCTTGAGTTGTAGGGGTTAGGGTTTATACATACAATTAAATAACACTGAAAACCTAACCATATGTGCCCCTGGTGTGTGTGAAAATGCCAGCAGATCAGCAGTTTCTGAAATACTAAAAGTAACAACCATATCACGTTCAGAGTCTCTCCATTCTGATGCTCAGGTTGAACTTCAGCAGATCCTTTTCACCATGTCTACATGCATTGAGCTGCGGCCACGGGATTGGCTGATTAGATATTTGCGTTCACGAGCAGTTGAACAGGTGTACCTAATAAGTGCATAAGAAAGATATGATAACCTCTCTTATGGAATATGACCACATTAACACATCAGGAGCATTGTCACTGACCCACAACTGAAGAATACATAATGTTGACACAACATGTTCTCAAAACAGATTTTTTTCTGAAAGATCACTTTCCACCTTGTCTTTATATTCAGGAACTGAGTTAATATAACTGCAAATATCTCAAATTTGTATTTTTTGTTTCCATACTCTGACCTCAGCTGAGTGAATGCTTTCATTACTGTTTCATCATACAGAGCTTTTTAGATATTTTTTTGTGTGGCATTTTGCCTTCATTGGAGAGATGTCAGTGTAGACTGGTAACAAAGGTAACACCTTTGGTGACATGCACCAAAGGTCCCATGGCTGTAATGGAATCAGGGAAGTTGAGGTTACGAGGCGTGTACCACAACTATTGTGCTACCAAGGTGATCTCTGATGTGAGTCAACCCACCTCCCAACCAACCTCAAACCTGAATTAGCAGGTTGGGGGGAAGGAAGGGTGTCTTTCATACACAATGTCACATAAAATGACATTGGTTTAGCACATTCCCCATGGCTCAGCCTCATGAATAATTGATATTTGCATTAGATTAGGGTTGCATAGTGTTTGGGTTTGCAATGACTAGCAAGTGTCCTGTTTTTCTTTCTGTCAGGACTACAGCATTGATGAAGAAGCAGCACTGCAGGCAGCTCTGGCACTGTCACTCGCTGAAAACTGACAACAATCCTCCACCATCACCCTCTCAGCGTCAGCACCAACTCTACCATGACTGCTGCGGGCCTCGTCTCTGCACTGCTGCTTTTCCTCACACAGAGGAGTCCAGCCAGCTTCACATTTGGTGATAACCTCACTATCTTCTTCTGTTTGTCCTGGTGAATCAGGACAGTTTGGCTGTTTCTGCTGCTTCATTTGATTTTATGCTTTTAAGACGAATGGATCCAGTGACCACATCAGAATAAACTGCTGTGAAAATACCGACCTACAGCTTGGGAACAGTCTGAAACATCCTGCGGCCTGTGAACTCTAAAGATCTCATCAGAGGCCACAAGTCATTGCTAGGAAGGCCTGATTGCTGGTACTCACTGTGAGTAACTGATTCTACAGATTGGTCTGCAGTCACTTTTTTGATGGGTTAACATACTTGCACACAAGATCTAATTAGGAAGTACAAACTCCAATTCCAATGAAGTTGGGACGTTGTGTAAAACGTAAATAAAAACAGAATACAATGATTTGCAAATCCTTTTCGACCTATATTCAATTGAATACACTACAAAGACAAAATATTTAATGTTCAAACTGATAAACGTTATGTTTTTTTGCAAATATTCACTCATTTTGAATTTGATGCCTGCAACACGTTCCAAAAAACTTGGGACAGGGGCAACAAAAGACTAGGAAAGTTGAGGAATGCTCAAAAAACACCTGTTTGGCACATTGCACAGGTGAACAGGTTAATTGGAAACAGGTGAGTGTCATGATTTGGGTATAAAAGAAGCTTCCCCGAAAGGCTCGTCCACAAGCAAGGATGGGGCGAGGGTCACCACATTGTGAACAACTGCGTGAGAAAATAGTCCAACAGTTTAAGAACAACGTACAATTGCAAGGAATTTAGGGATTTCATCATCTACTCTCCATAAAATTATCAAAAGATTCAGAGAATCCAGAGAAATCTCTGACGTTAGTGACAAGGCTGAAAACCAACATTGAATGCCTGTGACCTTTGATCCCTCAGGCGGATATTACCATGTGGGCTCAGGAACACTTCGGACAAGACAGTTGGTCGCTACATCTACAAGTGCAAGTTAAAACTCGACCATGCAAAGCGACAGCAGCCAGAACCGCCGCCGGCTTCTCGAGCCCCGAGCTCATCTGAGATGGACTGACGCAAAGTGGAACAGTGTGCTGTGGTCTGACTCCACATTTCAAATTGTTTTTGGAAATCATGGATGTCGTGTCCTCCGGGCTAAAGAGGAAAAGGACCATCCAGATTGTTATCAGTGCAAAGTTCAAAAGCCAGCATCTGTGATGGTATGGGGGGTGTTAGTGCCCATGGCATGGGTCACTTGCACATCTGTGAAGGCGCCGTTAATGCTGAAAGGTACAAACAGGTTTTGGAGCAACATATGCTGCCATTCAAGCGACGTCTTATTTCAGCAAGAAAATGGCAAGCCACATTCTGCACGTGTTACAACAGCGTGGCTTCGTAGTAAAAGAGTGCGGGTACCAGACTGGCCTGCTGCAGTCCAGATGACCTGTCTCCCGGTGAAAATGTGTGAAGCGCAAAATACGACAACGGAGACCCGTTGAGCAACCGAAGTCGTACATCAAGCAAGAATGGGAAAGAATTCCACCTACAAAACTTCAACAATTAGTGTCCTCAGTTCCCAAACGCTTATTGAGTGTTAAAAGGAAAGGTGATGTAACACAGTGGTAAACATGCTCCTGTCCCAGCTTTGTTGCAACGTGTCGCAGGCATCAAAAGTGAATATTTGCAAAAAAACATAAAGTTGATCAGTTTGAACATTAAATATCTTGTCTTTGTAGTGTATTCAATTGAATATAGGTCGAAAAGGATTTGCAAATCATTGTATTCTGTTTTTATTTACGTTTTACACAACGTCCCAACTTCATTGGAATTGGGGTTTGTATTTTGTGAAGGTAAAATGGAAGTATAAAATAGGATGAAGCAATAGCTCCTCTATTCTTTTCCAGTGTGTGTGTTGTTGTTTACACTTAGCAGACAAACCAAAACATATAAGGACATTCTCCTTAATGTAGAGAGACTCTGACAGACTGACAGTGGTCCCTGTAATATAGTGAGGAACACTTCATAACAGTGTTGTGTAACTATATGATGTATTTGAAGATAAATGGGTAAAGTCCTGAAGTATAAATCTGATGCTGACAGAAAGATCATAGCAGTGAAGTACTATAATAAAAACAGCGACGTTAACGTAAAGTAAGCTAAACCCTACCGTGTACAGTATAGGAATATATTCTACAGGGTTTTAAATTCCTATAAAATAGATCATTTATATTAAAATGGTTATTCTGTATGCACACAGATATGGAATTTGTTAAACAAACCACTTAAGCAAGATGGGGATGGTTTGGTGACCTGAAATGTTCAACTGTGATGAGTTTCATGCTGTCAAGAGCTGTGGGGGCAGGTAGAGGGAAACCCACCTAGCTCACTGTTTTAGGAGAGCTCCAACGACCCCCTCTTTCCTCAGACCCTCGCCCTGCACAAGGAAAAACTCCCCAAAAGAAACCCCACAATTAAAGGGGAGAAAATGGAAGAAACCTCAGGGAGAGACTGAGGAGGATCCCTCTCCCAGGACGGACAGACGTGCAATATATGTCGTGTGTTGAAAATAAACAACATAGTAAAAATACAACATAGACAATCCATGTGACAGAAATTATGATGTGATCGTATATTAAAAATATGGATCCTGGGGGATGTCAAAATAAATTTCCCGGTGCCTCCAAAAAATAAATAAACATGGCCGTCAGGCAGGACCAGGGCAACAGGCGCAGCCACAATTCATGATCCAGACGTAACCTTTACCATCTTTAGCCTGCTCTTAAATGTGGAGAGGGTGTCTGCCTCCTGAACACACACTGGGAGCTGGTTCCACAGTAGAGGAGCTTGATAGCTGAAGGTTCTGGCTCCCATTGTACTTTTTAGAGACTCGAGGAACCACAAGTAACCCTGCACTCTGGGAGCGCAATGCTCTAGTTGGTTTATAAGGTACTAAGAGATCTTTAAGATAAACTGGAGCCTGATCATTAATCATTTGTAGGTCAGGAGAAGGATTTTAAAGTTCTATTCTGTATTTTACCAGGAGCCAGTGCAGAGCAGCTAATACAGGAGTAATATGATCTTGTTTCCTAGTTCTTGTCAGTACTCGTGCCACAGCATTTTGAATCAACTGAAGAGTCTTAAGGGATTTTTTGGGACAACCTGATAATAAGGAGTTGCAGTATCCAAGTAAGTAATCCAGCCTTGAAGTAACAAATGCATGGACTAGTTTTTCTGTATCGTTTTGAGACAGGATGTGCCTGATTTTTGCAATGTTACGTAGATGAAAGAAGACAGTCCTTGAAATTTGTTTTATGTGGGAGTTAAAAGACATATCCTGATCAAAGATAACGCAGAGATTCCTTACTGTGGTGCTGGAGGCCAAGTTAATGCCATTTAGAGTTACTATGTCATTAGAAAATACGTTTTGAAGGCGTACAATAACTTTTTGCCTGTTTAACATCAAAAGGTTGCAGGACTTCCAAGTTTTTATGTCCTTACAAACATGCTTGAAGTTTAGATAATTGATTGGTTTCATATGGCTTGATTGAGAGATGTAATTGGGTATCATCCGTATAACAATGAAAGTTTATAATATTGCCTAAAGGAAGCCTATATAAGGTGAATAGAATAGGTCCAAGTACAGAACCTTGCGGGACTCCATGACTGACTTTGGCTTGCATGGAGGATTCATCGTTATCATGTACAAACTGAGATCGCTCAGATAAATGGGACTTGAACCAGCTCAGTGCGGTTCCTGTTAAGTCCTTTGTCTGATGCCAATAGAAGGTCATTGGTAACATTCACCAGAGCCGTCTCTGTGCTATGATGAACTCTAAATCCAGATTGAAAAACCTCAAATAAACTATTGTTATGAAGAAAATCACACAACTATTCTGCGACTGCTTTCTCAAGGATTTTAGCGAGAAATGGAAAGTTAGATATCGGCCTATAGTTGGCTAAAACCTCTGGATCAAGACTGGGCTTTTTAAGAAGAGGTTTTATTACAGCTACTTTAAATTATTCAGTTACATAGATAGATAATAGAGACAGATTGATCATATTTAATAACGAGGTGTTAATTAAGGGTAAAACTTCTTTAAGTAGCTTAGTTGGAATTGGGTCTAAGAGACAGGTTGATGGTTTAGACGATCAAATTGTTGAATTTAATGGGTTAAAGTCGATCAGACATTCAGAATGAACATGAACCAATAGTGAGTTGGTTCATGTACATTCTGACCCAATTGAATCTAATAATGAGATAAACGCAGTATTAAGGCTGTTATTATCGACGTCCACATGAATATTAAAGTCACCTACAATAATTACTTTATCTGTTTTAAGAACTAAACTTGTTAAAAATTCTGAGAATTCAGATAGAAATTCAGAATACGGAGCAGGAGGCCGGTACACTGTAACAAATAAGATTGGCTTTATTGTTTTCCATGTTGGGTTTGAAAGCGTAAGAACAAGGCTTTAAAAAGAGTTTTAGTGTAGTTTAGGTTTAGGATTGATTAATAGGCTTGAGTCGAATATGGCTACAGCTCCACCACCTTGGCCTCAAGGAACATGAGTATTAATATGACGAGGCGGAGTGGATTCATTTAGACTGACATATTCTTCATGTCTCAGCCAGGTTTCAGTGAGAAAAAATAAATCAATCTGATTATCTGATATTAAATCATTTACTAATCCAGCTTTAGATGACAAAGACCTGATATTTAAGATTCCACATTCAATTTTTCTATTCAATTGCACTTTTGCAGTGGTGGTGTTAATTTTCATTAGGTTTTTATGTATAATTCCTCTTCTGTTTACTATTGATTTTATTGATTTCAGTGGTCGTGGGGCAGACAGTCACTGTGGGGATTTGAGTGGGTGACTGCCCAGATGGAAGCACAGAGAAGTGTGTAAGACTGCAACTCTGCCTCCTGGTCTCAACTCCAGGTTGTCATGGATTAGATCCACTAATAAACTTACTAATATTACTAGATGTGAGATCCGCTCCTTTTAAAGTAGGAGGAATGGCGTCTCTTCTAATCAGACCAGGAGTTCCCCGGAAAGTCCTCCAACCCTGCATATAAACTACATTTAATACATGTACCATTATCACTAAAGGAGGCAGAGGAATATCTAAACATGAAACACACCGAGCAGGAGAGGGAGAGAGAGATGGCATCGCTAGCTGCCAAGCTACAATAGCTAACGTTAGCAGAGCTGAAGGAGCATAAACAACTGAGGATTTAGCAAGAGAGTCGCTAAGAGAATAAGGATAAGGAGAGAGTTATGAGTGCTTGAGAAGTACTTGTAATAGAAACGTAGGATAAGGAGAGAGTTATGAGTGCTTGAGAAGTACTTGTAACAGAAACGTAGGATAAAGTAGAAATGACAACACATGCTTACCGGGCGACTCATCCATCTGAGAGCTTTGGACCTGTCCATGACAAATATACACATGTGTATATGCAGACACCCCCCTGTAGTATAAACAGAAGTGTATCCACATCTGCTCTCTGTCTATAACCACACATACACGCACATGCACACACGCACACCTAAAGCCCTGCTGTCACTCACGAAATGTAGACATGACGGCACAGTGATGGCAGTGTGAGAAGTCGTGGTCAGTCAATAGCAGGTTGTCAGACTTGCTAATATCAGATCTATTGTTAAGAGAGCAGGATAATCCGGTTCTATACTAAGCCTTTACTGTGGTGAAAGACTGAATTCAACATTCACTTTCACTCTTTGTAGATGGACTGCAGCATTGGCGTCAGGAGCTGGAAACACGTTAGGGTCCATGTGTTAACATCATGAACTCCATAGTGTTTACAATAGCACCCAATTCCCTATCAGCACTCAAAGCAAAGTCACACATCCTATTTTTATTCATGTGAATATTTGCACTTTCAACAGTTTCAACACACACACACACACACACACACGCACGCACACACACACACACACACACACACACACACACACACACACACACACATACATAAGGCCTGGAGAGATCTCTGCTGTAGTGTAACCAGTAGATGGCAGTCCTTCTCCAGACATGTCGAGCATAGAGAGCCAAACTGAAACACACAGTTCTTCTGAGGCAGCTGGTAGAGAAAATAGGGGAGGGTCATCATTTGCACTTTGATGCATTCAGTTTTTTAAAAATAGTTGGAATTTTGTTTGTATAATGTTACATTTTGTTTATTGATTTTGCAATTCAATTTCATTGCAGAATGAGTGTTTTGTTCTAAAAAAAGTTGACAAAGATCTTAAAATTATAAAAGTTATTTGATATAAAATATACCAGTAGTTTTGTTTGTGTGCAAATCAGTCAAATATTTTTTTGACCTTATTTTTTTGACTGATGTGTACAGCATACGATACCTTCTGACCTTAGACCCTCGCTTCAGGTAAAGAGAAACTTTCCAAAAAAAACTTTAATGGGGGAAAAATAGAAGGAAGCTCAGGAAGATCAACATCGGAGGGGATTAGACAGGAAATAGATGCCATGTGTACATAACATAATAACAATGACAGTATGGACACTCAAGATGACACATTATAGATAGAATACAAACTCATAGAAAAAGAGTTTCCCAGTTGTAATAACTGCTACATCTGAAACTGGTTATTACAACATAAGCATTAAGAAAGTAGAATTAAAGGTGTGTTCAGACATGAAGCTGATGTTTCTTCACATTATTGCCACACATTGGAGTATCTTTGCAATCCTTTATTTTGCTGACGTTAGCTCTAGTGCTGTTTTTGTTCACCAGGATTCACTTCTTTCCACTTCTTCTTCCCTGTCTCTGTACATTCATGAATTATAGTCATGAAACCAAATCTGTCTGAGCATTCTCACATATTTGCATTGACTGAAAAAGCAGATGCACCTGTCCGAACACATCTTTAGATATTAAAGAATTCTTATGGAAAAAGTCACAATTCCATCTTTCAGGATTCTTTTATTAAAACCTTTCTCTTCAAAATGATGGGAAAGTTCAGAGAAACATAGCAAGACTTTTAGCTTATGAACAGAGAGAGCAAGTTATATAATTGCATATCTTGCATAAAATATAGAAATGGAAAGCAATTATTATATTTGAGTAGATTTCAACCCCCACAAACAATTAGTTTGTTTTTTGATATTCATGTTATGATAGCCATCTTTTATAGATGTTTGTTACCTTCTTAACACTGTAGCAGGATTCAACTGAAGAGTTGAAAAGAAGCAGATAAACATTTTCCCAAGAACTGTAAATAATCAGTTTAATCTCTGTTTTTGTGTTGTTGCATTTCATACTTGATGAACTGTTACTGCTCATTACTGATTACTTAGCCTACTATAGCTCAAAGTGTGTATGAATGTAGAATACTGTCCAGGCATTGTACATGGATCACAAATACTTTCTACATTTAATGCCAACATGGAGGTGCATGGAAACTGTCTGGCTTGTAAGGGTTAAAGGATTGCTTCACAAACAATCCTCACATGAAAAGAGTTATCAGTCGTTGTAAGCCTTTCTCCTCTTCATACTGACCTAGAAGCATTACGCTACATGACAAACATGCACGTTTATTGGAAGCTAAAATGAGGCTCCAGCAGTGTGATTTAGCCAAATCAGATGAAAACACAATTAAGAAAACCTCATTCAAAAATCCTACTGACAATTGTATCTAAGCTAATAACAAAAAAGACCAATTGTTTCACAGCCTTTCTCAGCAGTGTGTCCTGTGACTCACTTCATATGCTAAGATAATATCGTTTAACAATATTTATACTTTTAGCTGTCTTAAACGAGCACCATTTCCCATAAACCCTAGATGTTCCCGGTATAACAGGATTGGGCGGAGAACAGGAAAAAAGTGGTAGTGCAGCAATTGAACACAGAGTCAGGGTAACAGTGAAAAGGGTTTTATTTACCCAAGCTCATAATATAAAAAAATATATGTTTACCTTACCCGGGCCGCTAGCCGACTTACCGGTTTAGCATCAACAAAAAACGTCCTTTAAATCCCTCGACAGAGAGACGGGAGCCTCCTGCTCTCAGCGTGTGCCACACCAAACTGAACTCCTCAGTTGTGGAGATCAGCTCCAGATGAGCCACCTGGCAGGAATGTAGATGCCTCCAATTACCCTGCCACTCAGCCCCTTACAGCGGGCTAAACGTTACGGCTCAGCAGAGGAAGCAAGTCTTGAGCGACTGAAACTTAGTGAAAACCACAAAGATTTCGATTTCTAATATTTGCCTTAGAATACGGAACGTAAAACACAAGAACACGCTTAATTTTTTCAGAAATGCTAAATGAGAGATTGCATTGAGTTACAGAAGCTCGTGGAACAGAGGCTGATTTCATGACTTTGGCTTCTATCTTTGTTCTGCAATGGGCCTGTATGTTTATTGTGTGTGTTTCGTCCTGGCAGACTTGCATGTGACTACCAGAACCCTGATGATGTCATAGACAGTGATGTCATCAGGGTGCAGCTTGGACTAATGGTCTAAGGAAGAGATGCTGGTATTGCAAGCTGAATTATGGGAAATATAAAGGTTCCAGGGTTGTTGGAGCTTGGCTATTACTAACGACTAAAAGTTAAATTAGTTCATATCTTTTTTTAATACTGTCTCTAACAAGTCCCCCATCTTTATGGCAGTGCACTACTTTCCCCTGGAGTGCCCTTGTAAAAGCAACTTCAAATTGGCCAACCAGCAAAACTCAACATAACACTACTGGAAACCAGTCACATGTCATGGGAAGTTGATTTTTTAAGCAAAAACATTAAAAGTGAATCTATGACCACAACCTTAAGCCTCAAACACTAGAACTGAAAATAATATATAGGAGAATGACATTTTAATTTTAATTATGCAAATATAAAGGTTTATATTATTGACACAAAAACCAGAATATTGACAAAAGTAGGCAAGTTAAAGTACATTCAAATCACCACATTAACTTCTCACTCTAAAGTGAATTACACTGAGCTAGTGTTCGTGTGGAAAGAGACACAATTGTGAAGTCATGTGTAAATCCAGTCTGCCTTCAGTGTCATCTAATATGCATTCTTTCTACATAGTAATACGTAATACCAATAAGACGTTCTTACAGTGACACTGCTGCTGGGAATGATGATGATGATGATGATAATGATGATGATGTCCAGGCTTTCGAGCTGTTGCACTGCTTGGTGTTTTGCATTGTTTTCTTTTCCCCTTAAATAAAATTAAAAACACTGTTGTAGTTGTGTTTCATTATGTGGTTTTAAAATGGGTACCAGGAGCACCTTGGTAGCCAAATGGTTACGCTAAATGGTGTAGCATGCATAGACTGTATAAAATAGGTTGCATGTCATGACTGCAAAGACACACACACACACACACACTCATCTAGTTGTGGTGGAAAAAGAGGAGGGGTGTAATGGCTTGGTTTGGCATCGTTGGAAATGTTAGCACCTCACTGAGCTGCTTTTCAACAGCGAGTGCACAGATATATCCAGCTCCATCTCTCCTGTCTGTCTCTACTCCATCATGACAAATCAGTCATTCTTTTCTCACATTAACGTGACCTCACACGCTGGTGATGGCATTGTTGAGTATGCACTATGTGGAATACAATTGTTTTTACCATATGTATGATTAGACAAATGGCTGCCAAGGGAGTGTCATTGTTGCATATTTTTTGTGTACCTGGAGGATTTAAAAGTTTACCCATATTTTACACATAAAGGATGTTTATTCATCATGGGAGGTAACACTTAGCCTGTGAAGGCAGTTATCATGTTTATAAAGAAAGTAAACCTGATGATATCATTGGGGTCATCTCGGATTTGAGGACTATAATGTTATAACACAAAGCCTGCGTTACAAGGGGAGCATGGGGATTGAAAGTGTTCAGACTCAAACCATCAGTGAATGTATCTCCAAACAAGTATTGTGTGTGTACAGCCTGGTGTATCTTCTTCCTCTGTGCCATAGAGCTCAAAGGAACCATTGGGCTTGGAACTGAGAGCCGCAGACAGAGCAGAGAAGTCAGAAAGTATGGGGAGATGGACTAAAATGTTGTTGGTTTTGAGTCTAGCAGAGCTGTACAGTTGAGACTTGACTCCATAGAGACATGACTTGAGACATGAAAACAAAAACAAGTCCTTTTTTTTATTTAACAAAATAAAGAAATAAACATAAACATCACTCACATTTAAGTGAAATGTTCCCTCATCTGACCTCCGCACAGCCTGACCTTCTTCATCTTCAACCCTCTTCCACACAAGCAGATGTCTTGGTAAAGATGAACACATAGTGGTTTGCAGGTCATCAGAGGCCTGTGCTGAGGGACTTTATGGAAACACTCACATTCACTGTGGGAAATACCAACATAATCTCGTTTTTTACTGTATCCATTGGCCTAATATTGTAGCCTAAAAATAGGTGTCATGTCTTGACAGCAGCTAAATCCGGCTCCACTGTCTTGTATTACTGACACACTGTGAGATGGAGAGCCGCGCTCATGCTTAATATAACAGCTTTCCATGTATTTATAGGCCTGCAGGAGTCAGAATAGCATCTATGTGTATTGAAAATGAACCTGGCAGACTGTTTGAGAATATTTCTGGTGAGCAAACAACAGCTGGTCAGACTCATACTACAGGTGTAAGGCAGTATCTTTGCTGGTGGTGGAAAAACTTGGATCATCTTTTTATTAAACGGCACATTGTCGCCCAGACAATATATCAAATCAAATCAAATCAAGTTTATTTATATAGCCCAATATCACAAATTATACATTTGTCTCAGTGGGCTTTACAGCCTGTACAAGGTACGACACCCTCTGTCCTTAGACCCTCACATCGCACAAGGAAAAACTCCCTAAAAGAAACCCCACAATTAGTGGGGGAAATATGGAAGAAACCTCAGGGAGAGCAACTGAGGAGGGATCCCTCTCCCAGGACGGACAGACGTGCAATAGGTGACGTGTGTACAGAACAAACAGCACAGTTAAAAATACAACATGGACAATCTATGCGACAGAAATCATGATACGATGGTATATAAAAAAGATGGATCCAGGGGGATGTCAAGGCTTCCTGGTGTCAGGCAGGACCAGGGCAACAGGTGCAGCCACGATTCGCGGTCCAGAAGTAATCTTTAATAGTGGCAACCTGCCAGATAAGGGACACAGAAACTCCGGTGATGATGCCCCGGATGGTGAGTTAGTAACATGCATTTAAGGGACATGAATGCATATCAATAGAGAGGGAGAGGAGGAGAACGAGAAAGATAGGGAAGAGGAGAGGAGTGAGTCCCCCGACAGTCTAAGCCTATAGCAGCGTAACTAGGGGCTAGTCCAGGGCAAACCTGACCCAGCCCTAACTATAAGCTTTATCAAAGTGGAAAGTCTTTAACCTGCTCTTAAATGTGGAGAGGGTGTCTGCCTCCCGAACACACACTGGGAGCTGGTTCCACAGTAGAGGAGCTTGATAGCTGAAGGTTCTGGCTCCCCTTGTACTTTTAGAGACTCGAGGAACTACAAGTAACCCTGCACTCTGGGAGCACAATGCTCTAGTTGGGTTATAAGGTACTATGAGATCCTTAAGATAAACTGGAGCCTGACCATTAATCGCTTTCTAGGTCAGGGGAAGGATTTTGAATTATATTCTGTATTTTACCGGGAGCCAGTGCAAAGCAGCCAATACAGGAGTAATATAATCTTGTTTCCTAGTTCTTGTCAATACTTGTGCCACAGCATTTTGAATCAACTGAAGAGTCTTAAGGGATTTTTGGGACAACCAGATAATAAGGAGTTGCAGTAATCCAGCCTTGAAGTAACACATGCATGGACTAGTTTTTCTGTATCTTTTTGAGATGGGATGTGCCTTATTTTTGCAATGTTACGCAGATGAAAAAAGGCAGACCTTGAAATGTGTTTTATGTGGGAGTTAAAAGACATATCCTGATCATAGATAACGCCGAGATTCCTTACGGTGGAGCTGGAGGCCAAGTTAATGTCATCCAGAGTTACTATGTCATTAGACAATACGTTTTGGAGGCGTTTGGGGCCAAGTACAATAACTTTTTGTCTGTTTAACATCAAAAAGTTGCAGGACTTCCAAGTTTTTATGTTTTTAAGACATGCTTGAAGTTTAGATAATTGATTGGTTTCATCTGGCTTGATTGATAGATATAATTGGGTATCATCCGCATAACAATGAAAGTTTAAGGAGTGGTTCCTTATAATATTGCTTAAAGGAAGCCTATATAAGGTAAATAGAATAGGTCCAAGTACAGAACCTTGCGGGACACCATGACTGAATTTGGTTTGCATGGAGGATTCATCGTTAACACGTACAAACTGAGATCGCTCAGACAAATAGGATTTAAACCAGTTCAGTGCAGTTCCTGTTATACCAGTGAAACGTTCCAGTCTCTGCAGCAGAATGTCCTGGTCAACAGTGTCAAAAGCAGCACTGAGGTCTAACAAGACAAGAACAGAGACAAGTCCTTTGTCTGATGCCAATAGAAGGTCATTGGTAACTTTCACCAGAGCCAGAGTGCTATGATGAACTCTAAATCCAGATTGAAAAACCTCTAATAAACTATTATATCACACAACTGCGACTGCTTTCTTGAGGATTTTAGCGAGAAATTAAAGGTTTGATATCGGCCTATAATTGACTAAAACCTCTGGATCAAGACTGGGCTTTTTAAGAAAAGGTTTTATTACAGCTACTTTAAAGGACACTGGTACATAGCCAGATAACAAAGACAGATTTATCATATTTAATAACGAGGTGTTAATTCAGGGTAAAACTTCTTTAAGTGGCTTAGTTGGAATCGGGTCTAAGAGACAGGTTGATGGTTTAGAGTCTAAACTAACTTCAACAATTTCATCGTCTAAACTTTAGACGATGAAATTGTTGTTGGTTGTTGTTGGTTAAGGTTGATCAGAGAAAAGCAGTCTAGATATATTTCAGGTGTTACAACAGTTTTTAAGGTTCCTGTGTTAGCTAAATCATTACCAATTGAGGAGAGGAGATTTATTTGATTAATTTTGTCTCTAATAATTAGAATTTTATGGTTAAGGAAGCTCATGAAGTCGTCACTACTGAGCGATATAGGAATTGAAGGCTCAGTAGAGCTGTGGCTCTCTGTCAGCCTGGCTACAGAGCTGAAAAAAAACCTGGGGTTGTTCTTATTTTTTTCTATTAATGAAGAGTAATAAGCTGCTCTGGCCTTACGGAGAGCCTTCTTATATGTTTTAAGATTATCTAGCCAGACTAAACGAGATTCTTCCAGTTTGGTAGAATGCCATTTCCTTTAGAGTTTTCTTGACTTTAGTTTTAGTTTGCAGGTTTGGGGGTTAAGCCACGGAGCTTTCTCTGTTTTATTATCTTCTGTTTTAATGAGCGACAGAGTCGAGTGTCAGTCGCAGTGAGGCAGCAGCTCTATCAACAAGATGATTCATTTGGGACTAAAGTTATCACAGGAGTCCTCCGTTGCATAGATATTGTGACATGGTAATGAACCAAGTGCCGATGGAATAACTTCCTTAAATTTAGCTACAGCACTATCAGATAGACATCGAGCGGAGGACATTTTGCTTAATGGCTTGCAGTCCAGTAGCAGGACTTCAAAAGTTATTAAAAATGGTCTGATAAAAGAGGATTATGTGGACAGATTAATAAATGTTCAATTTCAACACCATATGCCTGAACAAGGTCCAGGTTTAAACAGTGAGTTAGTTCATGTACATTCTGACTGAACACAATGGAATCCAATAATGAGATAAACGCAGTATTAAGGCTGTTATTATCAACGTCCACATGAATATTAAAGTCACCTACAATAATTACTTTATCTGTTTTAAGGACTAAACTTGATAAAAATTCTGAGAATTCGGATAGAAATTCAGAATACGGAGCAGGAGGGCGGTACTCTATAACAAATAAGATTGGCTTTATTGTTTTCCATGTTGGGTTTGAAAGCGTAAGAACAAGGCTTTCAAAAGAGTTATAGTTTACTTTAGGTTTAGGATTGAGGATTAATAGGCTTGAGTAGAATAATGGCTGCAGCTCCACCACCTCGGCCTCGAGGAACGTGAGTATTAATATGACTAGGTGGAGTGGATTAATTTAGACTGACATCTTCTTCATGTCTCAGCCAGGTTTCAGTGAGACAAAATAAATCAATCTGATTATCTGATATTAAATCATTTACTCATCCAGCTTTAGATGACAAAGACCTGATGTTTAAGATTCCACATTCAATTTTTCTATTTAGTTGTACTTTTGCAGTGGTGGTGTTAATTTTTATTAGGTTTTTATGTACAACTCCTCTTCTTTTGTCTTGTCTTAAGGCAGCATCCTGGGGCCACTCTAATTCTGCTTGTATATGTTAGCTTTAATTCTCATAGCTGAAGAGCTGTAGTCAGCTGAAGTCCCGACGTCATGTCATGCTTATGTAACTCTATGCAGTCCCGCTCTTAGCATTTCTTTCAGAGATTTGATTGATTTCCTCCAAAATATGCTGTTCATGAGAATGGAAGGACATGAGGTCACAGTGACCTCTGACCACCAAAATCTAATCAACCCGAAAACAATGGTCAAAAGCAGAAGCTGAGATATCCTGATAATGGGTCGGCCGTTTTCTGTCTTACATGTGTGGTGTCCAAGGCCAAGCTGAGATAACCCTGATGAAATTAGTATGACATCATTGAGTAACACAAGACATAAAAAAGTGACAAAAATAATTACATTATACAGGCTTCAGTACTGGCCCACTCCCCGGCCCGTGATTTATGTGTCATGAGGAATGAGTGAAGTTCTCTTTAGCTCCCATCTCTCACAGAGTTTGGCTCTTTTAGCTCGTTGTTTTAGTTCTCTGGCTTAAGAGTTGTTTATGCTCGCTCGAGACACCGATGATGTGCGAGCTGCGGTCACACACAGAGAAGTTTATGCTCAACACCTTATCCAATGCAGTGTTTTCCAAAACACCAGGTGGCGTACACACAAAACATTTTGTGAAGAAGCAAGAAGTCAACGAGTGTGCGTCATAGCATACAGCTCCTCAACCAAGGAAGAATTACAATAAATTCAACCAAGGTTGAAAGTTTGAATATGTTGTTAACAATTTGATTCTGTAATGTAATATTGTGTTCTACAGATGCATGTTTAAACTTTTGTATTCAATGAAGTGAGAAATAAACCTCAGAACTTGTCCATCTTGAAATGAAAAGCTCCGTTTTACATTGAAACATAAACAAGCAACTATTCATTGCAGAATACAATGACGCTACAAACTGCTCAAGTTTACAATGCAAAATAAATTGTACTTTCATTGATCTGTTATGCTGAGCTAACATGTTTTAATAATAGGAAGTTGTGCTTTAACACGATGAGTTTGACATTAGGGTTTGTCAAGGTGTCAACTGTCTTCTCTTCTTTCTCTCTTCTCCACATACTGACCTGCATTGATTTTATGTTATTTCACTCATTTCCTTTGCATAAAAGTATACATATGCATGTATATACGTGTATATGCACATATGTATACTGAGAGACAGAGAGAGAGACAGCAGTACAGCGAGTGGGCACTTATATTATCTTATCATCCTGTCCTGTGAGATCAGAAGCTGTAATGTGCCGCAATGTTTCCACCCTGCCAGAACAGACTGACTACTCAGCAAAAGTAACTAATCAGTCCAGCACTAGGCATGAAGAAGAAGTATTTCTGTTTGTGGCAGACTAACAGACAGGTCATCCAATCAGGGACGAGGAATCATTGTCCTTTTCCTGTTTGAGTTAATGCCGTTGTGTTTTGTGAAATGTTGTGTTTTGACCCTCAGGGCCCACGTATGCCAGCTCGGACTAAATGACTACACAACACTTTCATGGGCATTGTAACTCTACTACCGAAGTCTTTGTCATACCCCGCTTTGGTTTAGTGATTTAAGACTGTCTAACATATGCATTCACATTGGACAATGTGATCAATACAACATATCAATACTTTCACTCTCAGTAAAAATACATTCTGTTCAACTGTGCATTAATGTCAGCAATGCTAGAGAGTAAAACACAGAAATCAGGATTAGTCTGTAAATAGGAACAACTGTGAATGAGTTTCTAAACTGACATGAGGCTCAACGTTTGCTGCAGTGTAATGCGGGTTATGAGACTTTGTTTGTGGTTCTGTGTTTTAACAGAGCATGACTTTTTTTAGTACTTCTATAGTTTTAGTAAATCAGTTGAAAATAATTTCAAACAAAATGCATTTCTTTGCAAAAACAAAACAACTTTATTTTACAGTATATATAATAATCTTGAATCAATAGCAAATTGAGGTTAGGAGACTGAGGTCTTTTGGAGTGCAGGAGGCACTCCTGAGGACCTTTTTCGACTCTGTGGTGGCATCAGCCATCTTTTATGGAGTGGTCTGCTGGGGCAGCAGCATCTCTGCTGCTGACAGGAAGAGACTTAACAAACTGGTAAAGAAGGCCAGCTCTGTCCTGGGGAGCCCTCTGGACACTGTGGAGGTGGTGGGAGACAGGAGAATGATGGCCAAGCTGTCATCCCTGTTGGACAACATGTCCCACCCCCTCCAGGACACTTTGTCAGCACTGAGCAGCTCCATCAGTGACAGGCTGCTTCATCCGCGGTGTCACACAGAGAGATACCGCAGGTCCTTCCTTCCTGCAGCGGTCAGACTGTACAATCACCACGGCAGACCACCACACTCAATGTGGACTGTAATACCACTGTTCCACCGCTTATGTGCAATACACCCCGTTACTATTTATTACTGTGCAATACAATCATGTGCAATACGTATGTGCAATATATTTCTTTTTACTATGTATTATTGTTATTACTGGCTGCTAGAGTATTACTCTCACATGTTCACTGACTGTATTATGTTAACCTGCTACTTATTTACCAGGGTTGTTGTTTTTTATTCTATTTTGTACTTATTTTATATTGCCCTTTTATCTGCACTGTCCCTTTGCTGTTGTAGCGCTGTACATTTCCCTGCTGTGGGACGAATAAAAGTTTTCTGATTCTGATAAGTTAATGTAACTGAAGACTCAATCCACCACTGGCTACTTCACTGACCCGCTGAATAAATGTTGTCCACATATCTTTATTCCTCGCTTGACTTTGATCACCAGGTCTAACTTAGTCTAAGGGGGCTTTCACAAGCTGACATTTAGTCCTTTTTGATCAAACAAAGCTCTGTTTACAAGCCAAACCCAGTGCAGTTCGATTGCAGTGAGAACATAATCTGACCCAATTGCAGGAGGTGAACCAAAACGCAGGATCATGGGCTGCCTGAGATGGACACAGGTAAAGGACAGGTTTACATGAGTAGGAGGACTGACTTGGATTTCTGCAGACGTCTCATGTTTGCTTGACATCTGGGCCGAAGAGAACATATAGAATATGCTAAATAAATCCACAAAAATAGTGACATTTATAGTCATTCACTGGAGAAGGGATTTGTGTGCTCAGTGCTGGTCAAAGTGAAAGAACTTCCACAGCAACATTTCAAAGTCTGTGATTCCCTGATAGAAGTGGCAGCTTTATTGACTAAAGCTTGATTGTACAGAGGAGGGGAGGAAAGTCAAAAGTATGGCAAGCAAAGGATGTATATTTGATCATTTCTAAGAATCGGATCAGATTTATATCATAGATATCCTTTTTATTGTTTATCGTAGATTATCAATGTGTTTTCTTCAAATTAAAATCAAATGAAATGTATTTAGCCCAATATCACAAATTACACATTTGTCTCAGTGGGCTTTACAGACTGTACAGCATGTTTGTTATTGACTTTAAGGTGTAGTCCATACATTATACTCCTCTGAACTCAGTAATCCCTCTGACTACATTGAGTCTTTGCATGTTCATGTCTTACTACCCCAAACTGAACACAGACAAAGAGACATGGGTCCACTAGACATTCTTATGTAATTTTCACATAGATGTTGGCCAAAATTACAATTTACAGGACTGCTGCCTAAAGCTGGATTCATGGCTGTGCGTTTAGTGGTTAACGAAGGCAGCTACAGACAGATAGCACTTGGGCACTTCAATACCTGTGATTGTGCTGCTGTGTTTTCTCCTACAACTTTCTGATGACTATTCTGTTACTATTTATTATTGTGCAATACAATCATGTGCAATACATCCTTTTGTTTTTACTATGTATTATTGTTATTACTGGCTGCTAGTGTATTACTCTCACATGTTCACTTACTGTAGATGCTGCTACTTATTTTACCACGGTGGTTGTTTTTTTTATTCTATTTTGCACTTATTTTATATTGTCCTTTTATCTGCACTGTCCCTTTGCTGTTGTAGCGCTGTACATTTCCCCGCTGTGGGACGAATAAAGGTTTTCTGATTCTGATGATAGCAGAGATGGTTGAGAATGAGGACGAACCGAAGCAAGTTGAAGACTGAGTGATCTTCTTTCAGTAACACACATGTAACACAGACATCTCTGCAAGCCCTCTGCTCACTGCAATCACCGCTCGAAGTCACAGTGAATGAAACAACATGAACTATGACTGTTAGGTGAGCCTGATAGTGTACCACACATCATTAGTGTTATTATTGTGCTGGCGATATTACCAATTGAAATTTGACAGCTAACCATAATTCAAAACCTACACTGGAGAAAGTGAAGTGTGATACAGACTGAAAACAGCAACAGCATGTTGGATAACAATCAGGGGAGTGCTAGTGTTAGTACTAGCTCTAACATCACTGTTACCAGACAAGAGCAAAAACAACATCGACATACATCTATGGCTGTGCCAAATATGCTGACTCATTCTGTGCAACACTGTGAATCCTTAAAAATACATGTTAGTTAATGTACACATCTACACTTACTGTTAGTAACTAAGTGGTTTCTGACAAGAAGTTACAGATGTCAATACACTTTTTTGTCAGACTTCTTCTGTAAAATAGTTGTTTTGATGAAAAAGAAGGCTGTCATCAAATCAAAGTGTCATCACATGACACTGCTCAGGCATGAGGATTTGTGATCCACACATCAAGTTGTGCAAACCTCCGAGCAGGCCTTTGGAGACTGTTCCAAAGACACGGTTGAGACTCTACAAAAGAGTATATTGGAGCAGGCTGAAGTCAGGACAGCGGGCAGCCAGCCTCTTGGTGCTTGGCTAAGAGTGAGATCCTGGAGAAGGTCTTGAAGCAGCTTGCACACTGGTACTTTTTCACTTCAGAGTGGGTTTGGAGGTGAGCTCGCAGGTTAGATCGGTCAGCAAAAGCTCTGCTGCAGTGAAGGCACGAGAATGGCTTCTCTCCTGCAGAAGGAACACACAGACTCATGTCAGTGATGACGGGGTTGTAGTTTCCTGTTTCTGGTCATCCATGAACGCTCTAAACCAGTCTTTCCCCAAGTTAGGGTTGTGACACAAAACAAATCACAGGCCTGTTTTTATTGAGTCCAATTGGCAGAGTAAAATAAAATAGGAGAAGAGTGTTGTTTTGTCTGAGGTAACGTTGAGTGCGACTTCTGCGGTTCTCTAACTCAATCGCGTGCATTATGTCGAAACGAAAATACAAGGAAGAGTTGTGGGAGCTGCAATGGCTGACATTATCATATCATATCGTCATGCTTGTCCCTAAGGTGGATTAGGCAGCAAAGTGCATTTATTCAATGTTGTTTTGAAGGTGCAAGACTGAGTAACGTCTGTACGTTTGTATTAGTTAAGTGTATATATGTGTAAGTTTCTATGCCGGACAAATGAGAAATTCTGTGTGTGAGTGTGTGTGACTCATGTGGTGGTGTCCAGAAATTAAAAAAAAAAAAATCAAAGTATCAATACATATCGATTCTGAATATTTGAAACGGTTTCAATACTAATTTTCCGTAGTATCGATACACGAGCTGTGCTCTCTTCTGTCCAACAGCCAGCTGACACACAGCGCTGCAGTGTCCAAATAGCCCCGCCTCCTCTCCTCACTAGTCTTATTCGCTCCAGCTTATTATAATCATTTTTGGGGTTTGTTATGGTGTTAGCTCATTAAAGATGATGTTATGTTCAATAACTTGTTGACTGAAGCTTCAGTTTGCTGCACTTAACAACTTATATAATTATATCTATATTAAAATCTAAAAGACCATGTGCATGAGTCCGCTTAGAACTAATGCGCCTTTTTGTTATAGACCACTTTCCCTGCCACATACCTTTTTTGCCAATTGGCATGAACACAAACCCACACATTGCCACGCACACTCTTGACCTCTATGCCACATTTCAGCTTCCAATGGCGAAAACTGTGGACCTACTGACAGAGCTATAAAACTGCTAGTTGCAGTTAACAAATAAATGTTATACACATTTTACATTATTGCTTTGTTGTGTTCTTTTTCAGTAGTTTATAAATATACTGTATATGTTAAGGCAATTCATCATGTATTTTGTAAATTTGGGTCCCCAGGATCCTAATTTCTCTTTTGGGTCTCGAGCTAAAAAAGTTTGGGAACGCACGTCTAACCAATCACAAACAGAATGAGACCCCATTCAGTCAGACACAGTGACGGGGGTCTATGCAAATGGGTCCACGCGGCTCAGTCGACCCTTCTTCTCGACCCTTTTCCCGGCCTTCCTCTCGACCACGGTTGGATGCAGATTAGAGGCTGCCTGACTTTGGTAAACTTGTGTTGCTACCAGGATTGGAAATTCCTTTAATGATACCGACATGTAAACATAATTTAACCAACTCACGAAAATAGAGAGAGAGACGGAAGCAGAGAGAGAGAGAGAGAGAGAGAGAGAGAGAGAGAGAGAGAGAGAGAGAGAG
>CALSCE010009749.1:24744-42312 GCA_943593645.1 Bovichtus variegatus | reverse complement strand
GAGAGAGAGAGAGAGAGAGAGAGAGAGAGAGAGAGAGAGAGAGAGAGCGTGCATGGCAAGTTGAAACTGAAACTTTTATATCGTGATTATTCAGTGTAATTCTGTGGTTTCTCATGATTTCGACAATGTGGCTGCGACTCAAGGTTTCAAAACGAGACATGATAACAAACAGAGCGGATCAAGTGAAAGGTAAAGAAAAAACTTTTATTTCTCTGTAGAGTCCTTTCCAAAATGTTGTCAGACACTTATAATTACAATCTGAGCCTATCAGTGGCAGAAACAGTCACTATCAGTGGACGTACATTGAAGATTGCAGCCCATTTTGTACCTCAATGGACAAAATGCAAAAATAGTCACTTAGACAGAAAAGCATGGGAAAATAGTGTCCAGGTTGAAAAATACAGAAGTATTGAAAACCTTTAAGGTTGAATGTGTTTGTTTCACTGACCTGTGTGTGTTCGTATATGTCCCTGAAGCAGCCAGGGTCTGGAGAATGCCTTGCCACAGAGTTTACACAAACAGGGCAGTGTGTGTGTCCTGATGTGCATCTTGAGTGCTCCCAGACTCACGTACTCCTTCTCACAGTATTTACAGCTGAAGTACTTCTTACTGCTCCACTCACACTGAAGCTGCTTGTGTTTGGAAAGGCCCGAAAAGCTTAAGTACTCTTTATGACAGTCCAAACACCCAAAGCTCTCCTGGCTGCTGCCGCTGGGAGGGATGGCTGGAAAGAAGGCCAGGAGAGGGAGGGATGAAGGGACGAGGCTCTGTCTCCTCCTGTGGTCTCCAGTAACACACTGGATTTCCAGGTTCACTTTGGTACAGGATTCAGCTGGTTTGTAGGCATCTGCAGAACTTCTACTGTAAGCGTCTGTAGAGTGGCCCAAAAAGGAGAGAGGGGAGGTGTTTGAAGAAGATGGAAGTTGCAGTCGCTCTGCTCTGAGAGAAAGAGGACAGGAGGAGAGAGACTGTGCTCTTTGCTGTCGCCATGGGCTTGGTGCTAGACAATGATGGAAGTCATTGTGCAGCAGAAGGTCTTCATGGGTGCTGCAGGTGGGCTCTGTGGAATAGACATACACATGCACACACACACACACAAACAAACACGGATATGCCTTATTATCAACTACTAATTTAGCTACAAAATGCCTTGGTGATATTTTTTCATTGAAAGCATAGGTTAAGATTTTTTGCAAAGCTCACATGCCATACGTGATTGACGGAAGAGTTATGGGTTGTCATTCCTCCTGTCTATACTGGCTATGAAGAGATCACTTTTTAAATCAACTACACTGAAACACGTAATAATTGTGTCCACTTGGGGGCAGCAGAAATAAGTTGTAAGCATAACATTGAGATATCATTGTCTTTTACGGTACAGTTCATATGGTGAACTTGCAAACCTTTCCTCTCCTGTCCAGCAGCATGGCATTAGCTTTTCCAGGGAGGCACTATGATACCCCAATAATTTTAACACACCCTCCGGCACTCCTTTTTAAAAATGGGAACCAACGCCCTGGTCTGCCACTCCACGGGCACTGTTCAAAACCACCATGTGACACTAAAGAGGCGAGTTAGCCAAGACAGCCCAACTACCTCAGCGACCTCTGTCACGCATACAGTATGTGTGAGGCTTCCCCCAAGTCTTCAAACTCTGTCTCCTCCACAGACGTGTTGGCTGGGTTCAGGAGTTCTTCAAAGTGCTGTTTCCATTACTTGACAATATTCCCAGTAAGCGTCAGCAGTTGCTCCTCCACTGCTGAGCCAAGGCTCCTCGAACTCCTCCCTCACGGGGACCAACAAAGCCACAGCCCTTCTGGCCTCCTGGTACCTGTCTGTTTGCCTATGGAGACCCCTCAACCAAGCCCGAAAGCCCTCTTACTTCACCTTGACGACCTCCTTCCGTTGGTGTCCAACAGCTGGTTCTCAGGTTGGCACCATCAGCCTTCTGACCACAACTCCAAACAGCCTCCACAAATGAAGGCTTTGAACCCTGTACTGCTTCTCTATTTACTCAAGTGTCCAAGACATGCAGCCACAGATCTAATGATACAACCACAAAGTGATCGATCTTTGGCCAAAAGCGTTCTGGTAACAAGCACAGTTATGAATCACCCTATATGCACACGAACATTGTGTTTGTTATGGCCAATCCTTGACTGGCACAGAAGGTTCAGATTAGGTAGGCCATTCCTCCCAATCAAATCCTAAACAGTATCCTTTCCAGGTCTTTCCAGGAAGAGACTCTAAGAAGGCCGGATACTCTGAATTACTGTAGGCACAAGCAATAGTCAGAACCTTTCTCTCAGTGACTTGTAGTTGCATAGTGGCTAATTAACCAGGCTGTATCCAACCCAGGCCCCATGGGTCAAGGCCTGGCCACCACATGCTCACCAGCGAGCTCCACTCCCCAGGTCTGGCTCCAGGACATACTTGGCAGATTCATTATGGGGTCTTTGACTCATTCTTAATCTGGCCGCTTACCTGGGACCATTTTCCTAATTTTTAATAACTTTTGAAATCCTGCTACTGGACTACAAGCCACTAGGCAAAAATATCCTACACTCAATGTCCATCTGATAGTGCTGTAGCTAAATGTAAGGAAGTGATTCCCTCGGCACTCCTGTGATAACTTTAGTCCCAAATGAATCATCTTGTTGATAAAGCTGCTGCCTCACTGCGAATGACACTCGACTCTGTCGCTCCTCTAAAGCGGAAGATAATAAAAAAGAGAAAGCTCCGTGGCTTAACCCCCAAACTAAAACTAAAGTCAAGAAAACTCTAAAGGAAATGGTGTTCCACCAAACTGGAAGAATCGATCCGAAGACCCGATTCAAACTAAGCTGCTTAAAGAAGTTTTACCCTTAATTAACACCTCGTTATTAAATATTATTGTGGCAGTGGGGTGTGGTGGCTGGGGAGGAGATGGGAGTGGCTCAGCTGGAGGCCAGGCATCATCAGACGGAATCAGGTAATCAGTCGCACAATAAAAGCACGCCGATGACCTGGTTCTGTCTTGCAGTAGGCTGGGTTCCTATCGGAGAGAGACGGGACTGAGACGGGACTGAGACGGGGACTGAGACGGAGGTAGCTGAGGGCTGGGAGAACGAGTGGAGCCGCCTTAATAAACTATTGTTTGCGTTCCGAACGGACTCTCCCTCTTTTTATTTCCCTGTGTGAGCAGGTGAGCTCACATCTGGTGCCTGAACAGCAACATGTCGGAGGGACAATCGCCCCCTACAGCGACAGCAGAGCCAGGCTCTCGCGGAGATTGCGGTGGCTCAGCGCGAGGACCGTGCTCTCCTGCAGGAGCTGCTGCAGCGGCCGGCCACCCGGGAGGGTGAGTGTTCCACGAGCCCGGCTGCCGTCGTCCTCGCGACGCGGAGGACCATCTCTCCCTTCCCCGGCGGAGCATGAGGGAGGAAGCCGGGTTACCGAGCGTCCCAGCGGGCCGACCGACCCCAGCCCCGAAAAGGAGGCTCCCTGCGGGGGCAGCGACTACCGACCCCCTGCACTTCCACGGCGCCGCCGGTACCCCGGCAGCTGCCAACCCCCCTAATATCCCTTCTGTCTCTCCACAGGGCCCAGTCGGCGGGTCTGGTCCTCGGGCACCCAGAGGGGGTCCTCAAACCCCGGGAAGGATTGCTGGCGGTGCAGGCAACACGGCCACACCGGCGTGAGTGCCCACTCATGGAGGTTGGACAGTTGGTCCGGGTTGCGGGACCGCCAGACTCCTCCCCCGGTCCGGAAGGGACATACCGCGTACCGGTATGTATACAGGGGGGTATACACCAGGTTCTGTGTTGTACACAAACCATGATCCACCAGCGCTTGGTTCGGCCCGGGGCATTGGTGGAAGCGTCATGGGTGAGGATGAGGTGTGTTCATGGTGATATTCACGAGTACCCGGTGGTGACTCTTACCATTTCGTTCAGGGGAAAAAAACATAGGGTTAAGGCTGGAGTTAGTACTCGCCTTACGCACCCCCTAATTCTGGGAACGAATTGGCCGGGTTTCCATAGGCTAGTGGGGAAGGCTATGGGAATGCGTTCCCGTGCAGTAGGGACATGTGAGTTGCATGAGGTGTTAAGTGGGGACTCGGAGGAGGTGGGGCCCTTCGAGTGGGAGGGCGGGGAGGCTCGGGCGAAGCTTCCCCGTCCAAGCCTGTGCGTCCAGTGAAGGACTTCCCCCTCGAACAGTCCCGGGATGAAACCCTCCGTCATGCTTTCGACCAGGTCGTAAGGATCGATGGTTCCCCACTGCACCCGAACGCACCACTCACTCACCAGCACTTCACAATGATTAGGGACAGGTTGTACCGGGTGAGCCGCGATATGCAAACAGGGGAGGAAAACACCCAATTGTTGGGTGTAGTTTTCCGTCGGGAAATGATTTTCCAGGCAGCTCATCACAACCCCATGTCCGGTCATCTAGGGTATGACAAAACACTGAACCGGATCATGGCCCGATTTTATTGGCCGGGCATCCGCGCGGACGTGAAGCGGTGGTGGTCCTGCAGCGAATGTCAGCTGGTTAACCCGCCGGCCACCCCAAAAGCGCCTTTGCGCCCGTTACCATTAATTGAGGTACCATTCGAAAGAATTGGCATGGACCTCATCGGGCCATTAGACCGGAGTGCACGGGGATATCGCTTTGTGTTAGTTCTCGTGGATTACGCAACACGATATCCCGAAGCAGTGCCGCTGCGTACTATCTCGGCCAACAGTGTGGCGCAGGCACTGTTTCACGTGATCTCCCGAGTTGGGATCCCGAAAGAGATCTTAACTGACCAGGGCACGTCCTTTATGCCACGCACTTTACACGAACTGTATGCGCTACTGGGCATCCGCTCCATCCGGACTAGTGTCTATCATCCACAGACAGACGGGCTGGTGGAACGGTTTAACAAAACGCTTAAGAACATGGTGCGTAAGTTCGTTCACGAGGACAGCCGTAATTGGGATAAATGGTTAGACCCTCTGTTGTTCGCAGTGCGGGAGGTTCCCCAGGCCTCCATGGGATTTTCTCCCTTTGAATTATTGTTTGGCAGGAAGCCACGGGGGGGGGTGTTAGACCTGCTAAAAGAAAACTGGCAGGAGGGTCCAAAGCACCAGCAAAAGCGAAATTCAATATGTGCCTGTATAACAGACTGCGTCAATTTACACCGGGAGATAAAGTGCTTGTATTGCTCCCAACCACTAGCTCCAAATTACTCGCAAAGTGGCAACTCCTGGATCGGCTAGGTGCGGCTCGTTTTTATACGACACTGGATTTGACCAAGGGCTACTGGCAGATTCCCCTGTCTCCAGAGTCTAAGGAAAAAACTGCTTTCTCTACACCGTACGGCTTGTACCAATTCGTGACGCTTCCGTTCGGGTTGTTTGGAGCCCCTGCCACCTTCCAGCGGCTCATGGACTGGGTGCTGCGACCGCACTCAGCATATGCTGCTGCCTACCTGGATGACGTCATCATCCACAGTGAGACGTGGGAGCAGCATATGCAGCAGGTGGGGGCAGTACTCGAGTCCCTGAGGAGAGCGGGGCTCACGGCTAACCTGAGGAAGTGTGCGGTTGGACGGAGGGAGGTACAGTATCTGGGGTACCACTTGGGCGGCGGGCAGGTGCGGCCGCAGCTGGAGAAGACCGCGGCCATTGCCGCCTGTCCGGCTCCCAAGACAAAAAAGGAGGTCAGGAGGTTTATGGGGCTGGCGGGCTATTACCAGCGGTTCATTCCGGGGTTTTCGGAGCTCACCAGCCCCCTGACCGACCTGACCCGAAAGGGTGCCTCAGATCCGGTCCAGTGGACGGAGCAGTGTCAGCTGCCGTTTGAGAGGGTAAAGCAAGCTCTCTGTGGGGAGCCGCTCCTGTTTTCCCCTAACTTTGCTCTCCCGTTTGTTTTACAGACCGCCGCCTCGAACAGCGGGCTGGGGGCTGTTTTGTCCCAGGAGGTGGAGGGGGTCGACCGCCCCGTACTGTACATTAGACGGAAGCTGGCTCAGCGGGAGGTGAACTACAGTACGGTGGAAAAGGAGTGCCTCGCTATACGGTGGGCAGTCGGCGCCCTGCGTTATTATCTCCTGCGACGCTCTTTCACCCTCTGGTCGGACCATGCCCCACTCCAGTGGCTCCACCGCATGAAGGATGCCAATGCCCGGATCACTCGTTGGTATCTAGCGTTACAGCCGTTTAACTTCAAGGTGATCCACAGGCCGGGTAACCAGATGGTTGTGGCTGACTTTCTCTCGCATTCGGCGGAGGGGGGAGAGTCAGCTTGCGGCCGGTGGGCTCCCAGCCTGAGTCGGGCGGTGGGGGTATGTGGCAGTGGGGTGTGGTGGCTGGGGAGGAGATGGGAGTGGCTCAGCTGGAGGCCAGGCAGCTGGACGGAATCAGGTAATCAGTCGCACAATAAAAGCAAGCCGATGACCTGGTTCTGTCTTGCAGTAGCCTGGGTTCCTGTCGGAGAGAGACGGGACTGAGACAGGACTGAGACGGAGACGGCGTCGGCGGTAGCGGTAGCGGTAGCTGAGGGCTGGGAGAATGAGTGGAGCCGCCTTAATAAACTATTGTTTGCGTTCCGAACGGACTCTCCCTCTTTTTATTTCCCTGTGTGAGCGGGTGAGCTCACAATGATCAACCTGTCTCTATTATCTGGCTATATACCTGAATCATTTAAAGTAGCTGTAATAAAACCTCTTCTTAAAAAGCCCAGTCTTGATCCAGAGGTTTTAGCCAACTATAGGCCGATATGTAACAGTCGCAAAACAGTTGTGTGATTTTCTACACAACAATACTTTATTTGAGGTTTTTCAATCTGGATTTAGAGTTCATCATTGCTCTGGTGAAAGTTACCAATGACCTTCTACTGGCATCAGACAAAGGACTTGTCTCAGTTCTTGTCTTGTTTGACCTCAGTACTTGGACATATTCTATTCACCTTATACGTTTCCTTTAGAAAAACTAAACTAAACTAAAAATTGGATGTCCTGCAACTTTTTGATGTTTAAACACCGACAAAACTGAAGTTATTATACTTCGCCCCAAACAACTCCAAAACACATGTTCTAATGACGTAGTAACTCAGGATGGTATTAACTTGGCCTCCAGCACCACCGTAAGGAATCTCGGCGTCATCTTTGATCAGGATATGTCTTTTAACTCCCACATAAAACACATTTCAAGGACTGTCTTCTTTCATCTACGTAACATTGCAAAAATAAGGCACATCCTGTCTCAAAACGATGCAGAAAAACTAGTCCAAGCATTTGTTGCTTCAAGGCTGGATTACTGCAACTCCTTATTATCTGGTTGTCCCAAAAACTCCCTAAAGACTCTTCAGTTGATTCAAAATGCTGCGGCATGAGTACTGACGAAAACTAGGAAACAAGATCATATTACTCCTGTATTAGCTGCTCTGTACTGGCTTTTGGTAAAATACAGAATATAATTTAAAATCCTTCTCCTGACCTACAAAGCCATTGATGATAAGGCTCCAGTTTATCTTAAGGATCTCATAGTACCTTATAAACCAACTAGAGCATTGTGCTCCCAGAGTGCAGGGTTACTTGTGATTCCTCGAGTCTCTAAAAGTACAATGGGAGCCAGAACCTTCAGCTATCAAGTTCCTCTACTGTGGAACCAGCTCTCAGTGTGTGTTCGAGAGGCAGACACCCTCTCCACATTTAAGAGCAGGCTAAAGGTTTTCCTCTTTGATAAAGCTTATAGTTAGGGCTGGCTCAGGTTTGCCGTGAGCCAAGCCCCTAGCTATGGTGCTATAGCAACTGCTGTTGGGACTTACACCTTTCTCCTACTTCTTTCTCTATCTCTCTCTCCTCCTCTCCCTCTCTATCTGTATGCATTCATGTTCCTTAAATGCATCCTACTAACTACTAACATCATCCGGGGCATCATCATTTTTGCTCTGTTGTTTATTCTGTACACTCGTCACCTATTACAGTCGGTCCGTCCTGGGAGAGGGATCCTCCTCAGTCTCTCCCTGAGGTTTCTTCCATTTTTCACCCTTTAATTGTGGGGAACTTTTTGGGGAGTTTTTCCTCGTGCGGTGCAAGAGTCTAAGGGCAGAGGGGGTCGTATCCTGTACAGTCTGTAAACCAGTCTGTGTAATTTATGATATTGGGCTATATAAAAAAATTTTTTTTATTTGACATAAACATGATTTTACGTGAGCTGGATCCACTATGGATGATGCTAGTATCTATACTCAGAATGAGATTTAGTATTGGTAGTGTTGATAATTTAGGTATTAATTAGCCTACCCCTATTTCTGTTCCAAACGATACCATATTATTTAGTCATGGATATTTCAGTTAAAGAGAAAACTTTATATTTGAAACCAACTTTTCAGGGTCTTTGTTTCTAATCCTAACCTACTCAAAATATAAAAAAAACGGATTCTTTAAGGAGTTTAAGAATACACACAACACATGCAATAATACAATTACTGAGATACAATCTTTGAAATCGTGCAGGAAATCTGTGGTCCTTTCAATCCAAATATTAAACCAAGTTGACCAAGTTTGTACAGCTTACATAACTGTATATTTACTTTAAATTAAATATGATTTCCGTCTTATTAGCAGCTCGTCTTCCTTGGCCCTATTCTGCTGGCAATAATGGAAGTTCATGAGTGGGTTAGGGAGGGGGAAGGATCGAGCTCGCTTTAAGAGCTGTATTGGAACAATTACAAAGGTTGAAGGAGGGATTTATCAAGAGGAGCCTGGAAGGCTGCTACATAGGCTCTTGAGGCTGCTTAATGGGGCCCTTCTGGTCTCTGAAGGACCTGGGGATTTTGCACCTGCTAAACACAAAACCACATTTTGTTTGTGGCCAGACAAAACTGTCATATTCCTTTATGCAGCATTATTTTCCTTCCATCATTTTGAAAAGAGCTAAAATAGAAACGTTGTGATGTTTTAAAACATAGGATCAATATGACCACTCCAAATACCTTAAATACTGCAAAACCTAAACCTCTAACCATCCGTTTGTTCAAAACGAGGATGTGTTTAATCTCTTGAACATCTAGGGCAGCAAAATAATGCTGCTCTATATTACATCTATATAGGCTAAAACATGATTATTATTTTTGGGAAAACGTTCAAAAGCTTTACTTCAACATGTAAAGTAAAAAGTCCTGCATCCACACAATTAAATGACTCATTCTGAAGCTTGGTGTGCTGTGTTGATTATTGACATATTCATTTGTAATGATTCCTTTATGTAGCAGGTGTGTCAGTGTCTATGTTAGTTTAGCTAGCTTTAGGCTGTCTCCTGTTATGAACATAACAGCTTAATCCACAAAGCAGACATTTCCATCTGAAGAGGGAAATGAGTTGGCTACTTTAGGCTATTTGAATATTTCTATTTTGTAGTAGTAGTCAACAAAAATAAAAGAAGAAAAGTATCCTTGGCTCAAAGGTGCACTTGTAATGTAGTACTTTGTTACTTTCCCTCCTCTGACCGTTACACTGTTACAGCCAGTAAAAGTGAGTCTTACCCTCATTGTTGGAGCTCATTCTTCCATAGTTTGCTCTCTTGGCGCTGTGATGTTTCTTCACTAAAAAAGAGCGCGGCATGTTGTCGCTGGGGGTCTGCAGCCGCCGCTTAACGGAAGCAGCTGTCGGTGGTGGTGAGAGAGCCCGGTTGTGATTCACAGCCGCGGGCGGCTGTGTGTGTGTCTGTCCGCCTGCGGCCTCGCGCATTCTCCCGTTGGTCAGGTGTGAGCCAAGGGTCGCGCGGGGGAATTTCCATACACACAAGTGTCCAACCAATTACAATGAAAGGACAAGTGCAGGGGGCGGGCTCTGTGTGTCAATCAGCATACCCCAACAAAACAGGTGTATGAACGGTGATATCAGCTCACTATAATGCAAACTCCTCCATGATTACCTGCTGCCTTGATACATTCAGTATAATGTACACTTCCTTAGCACTAACGATGACACCTCCACACCAAATAAAGTTCAGCAAAGAGAGATGGGAGCTATTATACAGTGTCGCAATGTAACTCAGTAAATTTATTCAAGTACTGTACAAGAGTACAATGTTGAGGTACTTGTACTTTACTTGAGTATTTCTACTTTACCTAACTGTATACTGCTACTGTACACCACATTCACCTGGAAATATTGTACTTTTTACTGCTCTACAGCCCCAGTTACTACGACTTACTTTTCAGATTAAGATTTTACATAAAGAGATATGATAATATTTTTTTTAAAACAATGCTTTCACCTTTTTGGCTAGGACTTCAGTTGTGGCCTCTGTCATGTTTCAGATGTATATGAATTGTTAGCAGGTCCAACAGAGAGACATTTCCCCTCTAAACTTCTCAACTGTTGAGGGGAAATTATTAAATACTTCACAAAAAAAGAGAAAAGTTTGTTCTGCCCCATTAATCATCTCACAACCCCTTAGATGTATCTTGTGACCCTTAGGAGGGGCCCGACCCCTTGGTTGGGAACCACTGGAATAAACTAGCCTACTCTATGTAAAGCAGGTACAACTAGCCCCATCTCGAGCAGCCACATTTTGTAGGTAATATTTCTGTACTTTTATTTGAGTGACATTTAGAATACATGCATATTTTAACAGTTAAGTGCAAACTCACCATCATCTAAAATCACTTTGAAAAAACATAATAAGTAGGTGTATGTGTTTTGAAAACCATTATACTGATTTTACCATGAGCCATTGTTGTACAGGTCGTTTCAGGTGAATTATTAATTTTAGCATAAGAATTTACAAACATTCCAACGTTGAATTCCACTCTTCTGAGATGCCAGCCAGTCTGCTAAAAATAAACCACTGGTATATTTCAAATCATTTCATCATTACAGAGGTTGTTTTTATTTCAATCAAACAATGCCAACAGCTGCTTTCACTTTGTCTGTGAGAGTGCTCGGGTTTCATTAGGATTAACAAGATTCTTTGATCAATATGCTTGTAGGAATGTATAGAGTGTATGCATTCTTAAGAGGAGCCATTCGTAGCAACAGAATAGCTAACATCCCTAAGCTAATGTCTTGAAAATTGTACACAGCTCGGGTTAAAGTACACCTGAACATATAGGGTAACAAAAACAGCTCTGGATAATGACAAAATGACAAAGAGAATTGGGCTTTTCCTTTCTTTTTTTTTTGCTACTTTAGGCTCTCTGCCATCGTTGCATATTGTATATTCATTTCTTGGCTCTTTTGGCCATTTTGACTGGTGTGCCCTTCGAGTTTTTTGATGTATCCTTTTAAACTGCTTTCTTGATTTTACTTAGACTCTGTACCATTCTCAGGTAAGTTTGGTCAATCCTAAAATAAAAAGAGTTAAAGCTCTAGCGGAAAGGAATCCTTTTTTCTTGTTCTTCAGGTCCTTCGGCAAAGCTTGGTCCTCCCCGACACCTTGAGGTAAGGCCCCCTTCCTGGTGGCTAGAGTTGAACCCTGATTAGGGCTCGATTTGAAACACTAGACGCTAGGGGCCCAACTAATTAACCATCGGGCTGTGCCTGACAGTGAGGCCGCTCCCTGGCGTATTTATAAGGAGTAAACATAGATACAAGAGGGAAGTCTCAACCACTCGGTTACTAGCCCACCTAAGGTTTAGTTGTGGAGGGAAGGCAACCCCATAGTGAGTTCAGCTCCAGCGCTGCTCGCACTTGGAAGGGACCTTCAGGATAAGGGCCCGCTGCTCTGACACAGGTCGGACACCCCCAGCTCGATAGGAGAGCTTTTGAGAGCACTGCCGCCAGAAGAGAGTTTCTCTTTCTCTCCAGGGGCATCTCTCTCTCGGTGACACCTCCGTGTTCACTTCACTTATAAAGTCCTGATCACAGAGCAAATATAATGAACCCATGTTAAAATTAGTACAGATATCATGCCTACCTGTTACTAATGTCAGTATATTATATACAGCAACTACTGTCAACCAATAGGCTGTAGCCCACTGGTGGGCATTAGAGCAACATCTAGTGGCCGTGGAGGAACTGCCAAATGTTAGATTAAAAAATAGATATATTTCTTTTGATAAAACACAAAGCTCAAGAATTCACACAAATAAAAAACGTCAAATTAAAATGCATAATTTCCATTTATGTTTGAAAATCACCCGCCAATCGCGACATAATCAGACAAACGTGTTTTGCACTGTTAACTAGCTAACCTTACCTCGGACAAAAAATGTATTGTTTTTTTTAAACTAAAAAGTGATGTGGGCGACAACTCTGTGCCAGTTAAAGCAAAAGTGTGTGGTGGGGAAATATGAATTTGAATATTTTAAATTGGGTTCATAATGGCAGGCAGTGATGGGTAATGGTAAGCAGAATATTTATTTTGGTCATTACAGCTGACAGAGGCATAACACATATTTACAGCCAAGTTTATTTTTTCTCCTTTTTTTGTAGTTATGTTTTTTTTTTCATTTATTTGGTAAGGTGATCTTCTGAAATGTTTTAATAATCAGAAGTGCCTTCATTAACACAAGGTGGAGAACCCCTTTTATATGTGGATGCTCAGTGAATACCTAAAAACAATTGAAATGACTCTTACCTGCAGAATCAATGTATTTAGTCTTTATCCCAACATTGGGGCAGCTACAGGAATTATGTGTTTCCTATTGAATATTAAATCTTTGGTATGTAGATTATTCAGTGAAGTATGTCAGGTCTGACTGCATGAAAACAAATCCCACAGACTCTCAGGACCCAAATGAGAATATGTGGCCAGTGTCTCTCTCCCAGCCTGGTCTGGGCATGGCGTTCACCTTGTACTTGGCCGGCTGGAGGACCACACCAAACTTTCCCTCTAGACTGGGCAGAGAGTGGCCCGGTGGGACAGAGAGGGAGAAGCGCTGCAGGATCCACGACAGGAAGAGGAAGAGCTCCATCTTAGCCAAGGCCTCGCCCAGACACACCCTGACCCCAGCACCGAAGGGCAGGTAGCTGCACGACGGGAGGGTCAGACCTGTGCCTTCACTGTTCAAAAACCGACCTGCAGAGGAACGACACAGGAATCACTATCAACACACAGGCAACACTACAAGCCTCGCAACCAGGGTTCAACCTGTGGTGGCCATGCAGCTAAGCTGCTCATGGCTCATATTTGGTCCACATGTAAAAAACAGTTAAATTTTACATTTATTTATGCCAGAAAACTTGAAGGCCTCTCAGTTACATTGCAGAAGAATGAAGTGCTATTAGTGCCATCTTAAAGGGTCAGTTCATCCTAATTTCAAAAAGAGATCTCGCCATTCTTTTGGTTTTATTAGTCCAGGATTTTAGGTACCTGCCTTCACCCCAATACAATAGAGCTGAATGGATTTGGAACAACAACAACAACAACAACAACAACAACTTATTTCCAGAAACAATGTCCCCATGAGCTGACGTTTTGACTATCCTGAGCAACTAGGTTTTTTTTGTTTTAAAGACACATTGCTGTTGCTACACCACAAATGAAATTTCATTGATCCTCAATCTGTAGACACTTTTCACTAAGTTTTGTAATTACACAACATATTCTGCATGTTTTAAATATTCTCATTTAAATCATGAATCCCAGTATAATAAATTAGATCAGGTGGTTGATAACCAATGAACAGTTCATGTTCATTCCACATCCTGTGTCCTTAATAACAATAACAGAGAAAGACTTTGAATTATCAGTAATCTAGCTCTTTATTGAGTTCAGTAAAAAGGTGACTGTCAATGGCTCTCCCAACAGGAATGAGAAAAGGCCTATTGGCTCCATAAATGACACTTTTAATTATGAATTAATTATAATTTAATTGCAGTGCATCATGTAACAAATGGCACACATTGGACAGCAGTATCCTCTCACCAGGGTCAAATAGCTCAGGGTTTTTCCATTCCTTCTCATCGTGGTGAAGAGACCACAGGTTGATGATGACTCGAGTTCCTTTCCTCACTGTGAACTCCCCGATGCTACAGAGAAGCACAGAGACTAATTCACTGTTTGCAGGTCTGCATGGCAGTGCATGAAACAAAGATTAAATCATAAGCACAATTCTCCACAAGGAGTCCAGTGTCAGACCAGTCATGTTATAGCATCAGTATATATCAGTATATTGATCAGCTGCATTGTTCCCTTCCTGTCTGTCAGAGGTGGATCGGTAAATGCCCATGTGTTGAGTGTACCTGGTGTCACTGAGGGCCACATGTGGTATGAGCAGAGGAGCCACAGGGCGGATCCGTAACACCTCCCTGATGGTGGCCTCCAGGTAGGGCAGACTGCCTCTGTCACTGAGCTGGGGGGGCCGATCCCCCCCCACCTTACTGTCCAGCTCCTCCTGGATACGCCTCTGCACCTGAACACACATACAGACACAGTCTGTTCTGTACCAACAATACACATTATGAGCCGTGACCAGCAGCTCTTTAGCTTCTCTGTCGGTCGCTCCACAACACGTCCCCACTCTTTGGCGGACCTTGGAGGCTGAACTTTAGCATGGAGGTCAAGAGTTAGTGAGGTTGTGTGTGTGTGAATGCATGTTTGGATACATGTGCATACAGCTATGGCAAATGTGCGCTTGTTTTAATGTACGTGTTATTATCTATCAGGGTTTTGAAAAGTTTCACAAATTAATATTTCACACTTTTTAGAAATATATATTTTTCTTATTTTCAACATTTATTGGATAGTGGACAGATGGAGGGGTTGGCAATGGGCCTCCACAATTCAGCTATCAGTAATGAATTTCACACTTCATATAGACAATAGTGATTGTTCCGTGCAGAGGTTTTCCATTATACACAACAGTTTTGAGCAGTTTGAGAGCAGATTGTGGGTTCTATGAGACATTGATGGCTTTTCCCACTGATGACTACTATACTTTCAAAAACTCGTTTTGTGCTGACACTGTTGGGGATGTAGCTTCTGTGACATCAGCCACAGGTTTCTGGATTAATCTGGATTATTATGGTTCATCATGATTTTCATCTGTCACTGGGGTCTAAATGTGGCAATAAGGGGCAGCCACAACTGCTGAATGTGATAGGCTGAGAAATCTGTCAATGAAGCTTACATAGTTGAAAAGATAGTTCTTCACAACCATAACCAAGACTCACAAAAGGAGAAGTGAAACTATTGAGATCTTATTCCGTGGGAATAAGACTTTCCCCTAGTTTCAGTGGAGTCAGAGTAGTATCTAGTGGACTCCAGAGGAACTGCAGCTCAAGGCACGAAAGATTGGTTCCTCTACATACGTACGTGTTGGTCAAAAAATGCCAAAAACTGAAGAACCAACTTTAAGAAATAAGACAACTGAATTCCGTTGGAGTGTGAAGCGTGTGGAAGCGTAGACAGAAGGATACAGATCCTTCTGTCTACGCTTCCACACGCTTCACACTCCAGATACAGATATGATATGGCTAAAGGAAAGCATTCCAAACAGGCAATGTATGAGTGGTAAAAAAAGCTTTTTACAGCCAAGGCAAACCCCCCAGCTGTGGTCCACAGCGCTGCTGCTCCAGTCCTACCTGTGGGTGATGGATGAGGTAGGTGACGGCCCATTTGAGCACGGTGGTGGTGGTCTCCACACCGGCTCCAAAGATGTCTCCCACAGTCATGAGGAGGTGGTCGTCACTGAGGCCCACAGACTCTGCATTGATCTCTGCTGTGTTGTTGTTGTCAGCGCTGCGTTTGGCTCGCAGCAGGGCGTCCAGGAGGTCTCTCTGCACATGGTCACTGTAGTCTGCCTGGTTCAATGTACAGCACACACACACACTCATAGTATACAGTATAATGTATCTGTAAAGTATGTCAGTATCAATGTACAACAACAATAATGATTCTGAGCAGACAGGGAGGAAGAAGGAGTCAGTATGCTGAGACAGACTGGTTGACTGAGTTGCTGATCATAAGGACCAATATTGTCCTTGTGTTGACTATCACAGATTTCCTAACCAGTATTCTACTGAAACATGATGGATATGATGCTGTTTGATTGCTGAGCAGAGGATTGGAGTTGGATTGGCTTTCACTCCACTGCCTCAAACTTGTCGCATATATTGTCTACGTTGTATTTTTAACTATGTTGTTTGTTCTGTACACACGTCACCTATTACAGTCTGTCCGTCCTGGGAGAGGGATCCTCCTCAGTCTCTCCCTGAGGTTTCTTCCATATTTCCCCCACTAATTGTTGGGTTTCTTTTAGGGAGTTTTTCCTTGTGCGGTGCGAGGGTCTAAGGACAGAGGGGGTCGTATCCTGTACAGTCTGTAAAGCCCACTGAGACAAATGTATAATTTGTGATATTGGGCTATATAAATAAACTTGATTTGATTTGAAACAGTTTTTTAATTAGTTGTACGAAACCTTTGTGAAATGCAACAAAGAACAGGTCTCAACACTGGAAACAATTATTTAATTTGTTACTAATTGCACAGAGAACAATGCATAGCCCTTTCCAGGAACTTCCCAAAGAGATTCCCAGTTTTACTATATCATCTGTAAATGTTAACCATCTTTACCATAAGTGACAGCACAGGGCATATTATCAGCAAGAGGCCAACTGTACCTTGTGTTCATCATACTTCTTCTGCAGAAGTTTGTCTCTGATTGAAACACAATGCTTTAGAAGACGCAGGTCTGCATTAGGAAAAATCTGTGACAAAGAGGGTCAGACATCATATATACATTATATAAACAGAGTAAATATATTTTCTGTATATTGTAATTGTCACTCTCTCCTTCTGTTCTCCTATTCTTCTTATTTGAGTCTAGTTGAGTTGTACTGGGTTTAAATATCCCCTTTTGCTTCAATGTTAAAGGTGTTTGGAAAATCTTTTTACATAAAAAAAAGATTACATTTGAATCAGTGTTACAGAAACAAGACACACTTTTCACTGTCATGTAGCCACTAGTCCACAACAGCAGGAGAGGACTGTTCTTGCAGCACAAATGTTGCATGACAGAAGATGCTTTTTGACATGGGTACCTATGGGATTTATGGGAATGGTGGTCATATACTGTTAAGCTAGTTATCGCTTTTAGTGGTACACAGCCAACATAGATAGTAATGAAGTTTTAATAATACAGGATTTCAAAAATACCCATGATGCACCTTTAATTGTCTTCCTATATATATCTTGTAGTTCCATTTCGCTTCTTGTTGAATGGCTCATTTCCACATTCAAATTCTGCTCTAATGTTGTGTTCCTGCTGTCTACCTGTAACCACGGGAAGATGTCCACCAGGCTGTCCTTTGCCACAGTGTCCACGATGCCCTGGCTGTAGTGCAGCATGGCCTCAAACTCTTGGTCACCTCGGGTGTAGGAGGAGTTGAAGCAGAGTGAACAGATGACGTTGGTAACGGCCCGTGTCAGTTCAGGAGACAGATCCAGGGCCAGTCCAGCAGCTGCTGCCTCAAACAGGACGGAGCACAGAGACTGAGCCTCTGCATAGACTGAGCAGGACACAGAACATCTTCAGTTACTAACACTTTTACATTCTTACTCTCTAAAGATTGTACCCAAATGTTCCCCTGTTTACTGTATACTGTGTGTGTGTGTGTGTGTGTGTGTGTGTGTGTGTGTGTGTGTGTGT
>CALSCE010009749.1:13476-24734 GCA_943593645.1 Bovichtus variegatus | reverse complement strand
TGTGTGTGTGTGTGTGTGTGTGTGTGTGTGTGTGTGTGTGTGTGTGTCTGATGTATCCGCTCCCTCTGTGCCATACTGCTCCACTGTTGTTAAAACCCCGTCATTACCATGAATACACTCACAATCCCACACACACACCGTCCTGCTGGCACAAATACTCACTACAGGAACACCAAATGTGGATTCATCAGCTGCCGAAAATAGTCTCTAACAAATGCACTGTTCCCTCCATTAGTTGATCAAAACTACACTGGCCAGCTGACCACCCTGAAATTACAGAACCTTTTTTTCTCAAACTATATATATGTTTGATGTTTTTTAAAGATTGACATCTTAGGTAGGAACCAATTGGGCTAAAAATATAGATTATTGCTGTAACACTCCACCTATGAGAGAATAAACTGCATGAGTAAATCCACAGGGAGCAGCACATCACATCTTTTTTTAATTGGTAAACGGACTGCATTTATATAGCGCTTTTCCAATCTTTGCGATCAATCAAAGCGCGTTACAACACATCAGTATTCACCCATTCACACACATTCATACAGAGTCAGAGGCTCCTCTACAAGGTGCCTCATGCTCATCAGTGATAACCATCCACACACACTCACACACTGTTGGCCATCGGGAGCAATTTGGGTTTCAGTATCTTGCCCAAGGACACTTCAACATGCTGACTGCAGAAGCCGGGGATCGAACTCACTGTGGATGGTGCAAGTGTTCAAAGGGGCTTATGGACATCTTCAACCCTCTTCCATATGTAAGTATTGTAATAACACATTGACATGTGAGCGTTGACATATAAACAAAGGGACATGATCCTACACTACAGCTCCTTGATACATGTCATCGTCTTATGTTCCTGCATCCAACCCCAACATCCTAAAACACAATGACAAAGTGCAACACACTGAAATAGAGTGGGAACGATTGCTTAAATCCTCCGTTAGTCCAAGGACAGAAAGTTAACCGGCAATAAGATAATCAATTATTCATTTTGAAAGAATGCCAAAAAATTGTTCTAACTTCACAAGTGTGAATTTGTGGTGCTATCCTTTCACTTCTATGATATTAAAGTGATACCTTTGGGTTTAAGATTGTTACTCAGACAAAAGACACTATTTGAATATGTCAGCTTGTGATGGCCATGTCCCCTATTTACTGACATTCTATGGACCGAACTGTCTATCTATTTAATGAGAAAATAGTTTGCAGATTAATAGATAATGAAATTAATCATTATCAGTGTTGTTTTGGAGGCAGAACTCTCAAAGAAAAATTGCAGTATTTATCAGTAATACTGTCTGCATAGGTGTAAGCAGTGTCATGTTAAGAGAGAGGAATCATGTCGCAGGAGTGTAGAGAGAACTGTACTCACTGATCTTCTCGATGGAGACAGAACCCTCTCCAAACATGCACAGGGCTCCATGGACTATTTTCCTGTGGAATCTCCAGGCAGCACTGTAGTCTCCAAATGCAATGTCTTTCCCATCTCTGGTCAGAACATCTGTGGTTACCTTCATCGCACACAGGACGGGGAAGGAAAAGGAAAAACATAAATGATTGCTGCTGCTGCTAAGATGAAGACAATAAGAAGAGGTTTACCCACAGTTCTGGGTCTTCCTGCAAATATCTTTCCCTTCTTCAGCAGGACTTCTTTGGCGTGTGTGTGCTGGTTGACGATGATGACACAGTGGGAGCCCATCATCAGAGAGTACGTCTGTCCATATGTCTCCTGCAGTTCTTTGAAAAGCACATGAGGAGGATGTGGGCTCCGCAGGCTCAACAGACTGCCGATCAGGGGCAGTGCCGGGAGGTGGGGGGGCTCCTGGGGGCCATGCGCAGACATCCTAAGCTTCAACTGAAGCGCTAGCAAAGCCAGCCCCACGGCCAAAAACACACACAGGCACAGAAACCAAGCCATATCCACGGCAGAGGGCCTTGACAGAAGGAGGCCAGGCATCACAGAGAGGAGCTCTGCAGGAAGGCCCCGAGCTGCTGCACACACACGCCTTTATACAGCTCCTTCAATGCCACAGCCTTGACTCTGAATATTTAAGGCTGAGCCAACTTAAACAAGATAAGATCACGGTTGATTCATTGAATCCTTGCAAACCGTGACGGCACATATCCACATAACACGGACACTGTGTGGAAAGTAACTAAGTAAGCTACATTACTGTACTGAGTAGTTAACTTTTTGCAATTTAAGATTTCCATCCCAGCTCCATTACCTGACAGCATGCATTGGTGCTTTTACTTTTTTTTTTTTTTTTTTTTACACACACAACATATGATCAGTCTATACAATATGATACACTGGTATATATTAAATGTACCCAACAGTCTATAAAGGAAATGAAAGGGGCAATTTTGAATACTTCAGTTTTGAAAGTAAATAACATTTTACTGACAATATCTCTGTATTTAAAGTGAAATGTTGACTCTTTGTATTTGTCACAGAGTGGTACTGGGACGGTTTGCAATGACCGTTTATAACTGAAATGCATGTGATAATGAAATTAGTTTTTAGTTTTGCAAGATTATGAATAGTTAAGTGCAAGCATATGATCGCTCTAGTGGACGCGTTGCGATGTATTTTGACCCTGTTCACTCACCATCTCTAGCCAAAACAGAAAATGGCGTCAGCTGAGTCCCAGCCGCGGTTCGGTCAGTCTGTCAAAGGCTTACTGTCCGATAAAGTGGGCTCCTGTAGCGGGGATGTGATCGCTCTGACCCGCCAAGTGCTGAAGGGATCCCGCAGTCAGGAGGTAAAACCATACGAGTGATTTAATCACACAGAAAGAGTTGCTCACAGCTGTAAACAGCTAACAGGCTAATGGCTAACACAGAGAACAAACGGAAACGTCATTTAGTATCAGAATAAAAGCACACCCAACATAGTGGTCTTTGACTCCATCAGTAGAGATTTCATTTATAAGTAATTGAGCTTTATGTTTTATTTTGGTTAGTCTGATAATGCTAATGTAGGCTTCGGTTCTGCAATTGGATTTTATTTTTTTTACTTCCTCAATAAAGGCAAGGATCCACATTATATAGGCACACATAGTATATGTTGGAGGTTCCTTAAGACATATAACGCTTAGTACTGTTATTACAATGTAACTGAACAGTTGGGACATTATTTCTACTGAACATATTGCTAACATTATCATTCCTCCATACACAGAAGCTGTCAGTTAAACTTTATGTTGCATCTAATGTCATTAGAGCTAAAGCGATTAGTCGTCTTCTGTGATATTAAACTGAATCCTCTTTCTGACAAAAACAAGCAGTCTGAGGACGTTTATGAAGTCGTGACGGGTATTTGTTTGACAGACGAAGCAAAAGATTGGCAGATAAATTGAACATGAAAATAATCAGCTGCAAAGGACATAATGTTGCTCATGTCTCTCTCAGCTTCTTGGTCAAGCAGCAAGAAACATGGTGATTCAGGAGGACGCCATCCTGCACTCGGAGGATGTAAGTATCAGTATAGAGTCAGTGAACACACCATTGATACATCACATGCCAGGGGGAACACTTGAGTGTTGAGGAAGACAATGGTAAATAGACTGCATTTATATAGCTCTTTTCTAGTCTTTGCGACCACTCAAAGCACTTTAAGAACACAAGTCAGCATTCATTCATTTACACACACATGTATACAGAGGCAGATGCTTCTATTCAAGGTGTCACCTGCTCACCAGGAGAGATAAACATACACACACAACATCTTGTGTCTTCAGTATCTTGTCCTAGGACACTTTGGCATGTTGATAGTAGGGGCCTTGGATCGAACCTTCGATTGATGGACGACCACGCTACCTGCTGCGCCACAGCCACCCCAACAGTACCACGCACTAAAGATTACATCATACAGGGCTTTCTGCTTGTGACAACTATATGAAGTAGTAACAAGTTTTCTGCTCTTTTTGTATGATTACAAGATGGCACAATTCAACATCATTATTGCCATCTGTTTTCCAGAGTCTGAGAAAAATGTCTATTATCACCACACATTTACAATACCAGTGAGTATCCATCCGCTGTGTATGAGTGCAAACATTACTTTTGCTCCATTGGAAGTGAATATTAAAAGTCTCTCTGTGTGTCTGTCTGTCTGTCACTAAGGCAGGAGGCCATCCAGAAGAAGTAAGTCTCAACACTGCACTCTGTTTATGCTTCAGTAGAAACAATGAGCCATAACACAAAGTGATGACGTGCTCTGCTTCTTTCCATCCTCCAGTGTGGAGCACTCTAAAAACCTGCAGGACCAGCTGAGACACCTGCTGAAGTGATGCCCCCCTCCTCAGGATTAACCCACCTGTCTCAGCAGGAGGGACTACTTTCTAACACTAACACAGTGCCTCTGCAAGGCAAAGGGCCTGGGAACGTTTTTTCTTGAGTTAAGTCAAATGTTTTGATCATTTGTATTACAGTAATGTATTAAATACTTTGTCCAGTGTCATCTTGGCTCCTCATAATGGCGCCCTGTGAATCAAACACCACAGGCTCGTGTGAGTGGTAAAATGGTGAAGGATCACATGCACACCTGGAGGTCAGGTGAGATCTCAGTGGAAAGTCAGAGACCTTTACCAACTTTAACTTCTTGAAGACATTTGTATGTTTTGAGAGGAGAGAATGAAGCCAGACTTGTGAATAAGATCAAATGATAACTCGGGGAAGGTTTTGGCAGGGACCCAGCAGTTGTTCGAGGAACACATCCTGGAGGTGTGCCCTACAGGAGGCACGCGTGTTAAACATAATGGTGAGGGTGCTTCCAGTTCAGAGTCTTGTTTAATTTAGATTAAATATGCATTCAAAAAGATTGATTGCTGTTTTAACATTTACAAACATACATTACAAACATTTGTCATGTAGCAATCACTCTTATCCAGAGTGAGTTACAGTATCTAACTACAGGGACAGTCCTGCTGGAGCAACTCTGGGTTAAGTGCCTTGCCCCTGGTATTGAACTCACAACCTTCCGGTGTTCTATTTGGAAGCCTGACCACTAGACCACCACCACACTTTTACAATTTCAGACAACTGTCATGACATGAAATCCGACCCTACCCACAGAGCAGCAAATGTTTATTGATTATAAATAGAGATTGAGAAAGATTATAATTATAAATTATAAGTATTGTGGTGGCACAGTCCAGACTCCACAGTGTTATGAAAAGGGAAGAGAATATGAAAAGTGGTGGAAGGTCAATATTCAAAAGAATATTTTTCCACAAAGCTGAGCCTTTCATTGGCCCATGACAAGGAGAAAGGGACAAAGTTATCAGCAGCCTGAAGGCCCAACAGCTGCTTGACCCTGACTGTGTCCCTGAGGCTCTCTGCTGCTCAGTCTTACCGGTTACATAATGCTGCACGTGTTCCACTCCATGAGCATGCTCCAGGCCTTCAATGACATCCCAGCCAGTCAGCAGAATCCATGTATGTAGGTAGTTATAGAATTATACAGATTCATTAAGGATGCTGTATTTTTGAGAGGGTATGCAGATCTGAGTAGTGGAACATTTCTGTGATCACTAATTTGTGCGCACAAGATATTATTTGTTACCTCAATCTAATTCAATATTTCCGATGTTTTGATTCATTTGTTGGCACAAATAAAAAAATTAAATCATTGTAGCAGGCTCTTGTCCTTGGTTGTATATAGCTGTGATAGAGACTCTTTGCTTTAGCTTGGGGATGAGTTATCAACACGTCTAAGGGATTGTTAGTAAAAGGAAATGAACGAGGATTTTACGTTTTTTTTACTTGGTAACTTGTCTTTGAAAAGTGAAGTGCTATATGAATAAAGTTATTGTTGCTATGGTGATATTTTGTCTTCCTGCAACCCCCCCCCCCCCGGCACAGAGCTGACCCCGTATCCTGCCATTTTCAGCTCCCTTTATAAACCTTGAGTGTAAAAGATGTTCTTCCCCTACGACAGCAAGTGGTCTTATCGGAGCCCCGAGGTCTGCGAGGATGCAGGTCTAGGAACAAACACCTCATCCTCTGCCTCTCACACATCTTTTCCTCACGACTTCAGACTAAACATGGTGTTAGTGCTGACCGGTCAGGTAATGGTTACTTTACAAACTCTGAAATAGCTCTTTCCTGATTCTGATCCCAGAACAGGGGGTCACCCTGAGAGAGGTCATGAACAGACCAATGCCACATGCACTGATATGTGTGTTGGTATGCTGCACATTCTCCAGGGGTGTGGAACTTAGGATGAACAGCACTCAAAACATGATGCTCCCAAAGTTCAGTTGGGTAACTGGAGACTGGAGGGCATAGCATAGGATTAATTTCCATGTCCTGTCCTGTATAAAAGCACCTGCATTAGTTATCTTTCTACGCTCATTCAGGTCAACCGTTATTTGTCATTTTCCACTTTAGAAATCGTCCCACAGTAAACCTCTGTGGACCGTCCAGAGCTACCAGGACAAGACAAGGGAAAACTTCAGATTCCATAGCAGACATTGAAATATGACCAAAGGTTACATAATGACCCTGTACCCTTCACATCCATCTGGCACCGCAGCGTTCTGCTCCCTCTGCTGGGGCCCGTTGTTAGTGCATAACAGCTGTGTCAATAACCACTAATATAACCATATAAATAATCGTATGGCTTGGAGTGCTGTGAACTCTCAGGTCAGCAGACCAGATGTTGGGGATCAGGGAGAAATATGCAAAGCTGCGCGAGGTACAGACCACAACTCTTCGCCTTCTATACAACACATTCATCTGTTGATATATCACCATAGATACCGTGTATACAAAACATCACGCCATCTTTCCCTTCAAACATACTATTTACTAAATCTCCTTATGCTTAATTCATACACAAATATTCACAAAAAGTGAGCCAAACAAGAAAAGCTTTGGTTGGCTGGAGAACTAACACGTGGAGAAGGAAGAGGATGTGTGATGGCGTACAGCCCCTCAGCACGATAACAGCAGGCCTGTTTGAAACATTGACAGAAAAAGCAAAACTCAGCTACAATATCAGAGCAGAAGATTTATTACAAACAGACTCAAACCAGCAGCTGCCTTCAACATTCTGCTTCATCTTCACCACAAAGGCAACATTTCAAATAAAACAGATATAAATGTAACTTCAACACATGCGTTAACTATTGATGGTGAAAATAAAAAAAAACATTAATTTGGTTCACTTTACACTGGAGTATGTGTGATTATCAAAGCATGCTCAACAGTTCTGCAATGACTTGAATAAGAAACAAATTAAGGTCATTGGTGCTGCTGCACTCTGAAACCTTATCGTTTCCACAGCAGCACAGTAACAGTCAGCTATATCTCCCATACTCAAATAAAAAGAGACACATCCCAAGGTGCAACGGGGTTGAAAAAGATAAAACAATCAACTGTCAGCAAACAGCATGAGGCAGCTTCAACAAAACGTCATGTGTGAGACTAGAACTCACATCAGTGAGAAAAGGCTGCAGTCTACCTCACCAATCATGTAAGGATCAATATCAGCAGATCAGACTCAGGTCCTCCTGTTGAATCACAGGTCCTTTAAAAGCAAGGCAATAACATACTCAGCACTAAAATATACAAAAATACACTATTGCACCCTCATCATGTGAAAGTATGTGGTGCTCACATTACAGTAACGTCTCCCTGCCGGGACAAACTCTCAAGGGACATCTCAATCATGACAGGATGTCAAAATGTTTCATCATTTGACTCATAATTCTGAAGTACATCGTCAACATTTTGAGATAGTGAGTCAAAATCTAGATTTTTCTCATAACTACAATTTATTATCTCATAAGTTTGAGTTAGTTGAAATTTTAACCGTTCACTTAAAAAAAATAAAAGACTTAAATTCAAATTTATGAGGTAGTTAAATTAAATTAAATTAAAAATTGTTGACTTGCTTATTATCTCATAATTATACATTGTGTCAAGTCAATCTAATGAAGTCAACATTTAGAACTCTAATTATTATGTCTTAGGATCTCATAATGTTTAACAAGTTGCCTGGTTTCAGAATGTTAACTTGGTATCTTATCATTTAACTTACCAAGGGATTGTGTTTGTTATCTGGCAGAAAAGGGCTTCCATACCTTTCACCTGTCATTCTTCAGATGTTCAAAATATACTTTAACAATAATTGTCATTCACACTCAGTGCGTATATGAACGTATATGAATAAGGCAGTAACCGTGGTGCAGGGTGTAATACATAACATAATGCAGACAGACTTTATGACAGTCAGGACTTCCTTTACATTCTGTGGGATATGTACTTAAACACAACTACTGTGTAAATAAGTAGGTGGAGTTTCTCTAAGCTGCCTCCATGGCCTGTGAGCATGTTATACGGTGTTAGCAGCTTCCTGTTGACTTCACCTCACCACAGCACACAAACTCTCTGCTGGACACAAAATACTCTCATGGAGTGGAACCGCTTATGATGGAGTCTACTGTCAGCAGCTGTGTTGAATACACTAACTACAGTTCCATTTTCTTCAGGTCAAAATCCACCCACAGATGTGCTGTTCCTACATTTCCCACAATTCCTTTAAAAAACAAAGGGATGAAAGCTTGTTGCTTTTCAACACTTGATGAACAGTTGATGAAAACACAGGATGATCCAAACATCACATCTCAACATTTGGCCAGTATTCTTTGGAAGTGAAAAAAAAACATCACCCCAAAAAACAATATGGTCCTAAAAATGCAGAGTGTGTGCCTGATGTAGCCGTGTTAGGGTTTAGGGTGCATTGTTCCCTTAAAATAGGTTTTAAAGTGAAAGCTATGCAGCAGGAGTAAGCAGCATGGCAGTGAGCCGTTTACAGTACAAATAAATGCATGATGCCCAAACAAAAGCAGAACATTCCTCCTCAAACAAACCCAACAGCAGCTGCTCCACCTCAGGAAGGTACTTTTTCAATCTTTTTTACTCTTTCACTTTCATTTCACCATCCCACTGCCTGAATCTTACACAAACAGAAATTCATGTAGACTCACTTTACAATTCTCTTTCCCCCATGGACAGGTGCAGGTAGCAGGGATGTAGCAAGGCCACTTGAGTCTATAGTAGTCCATGTCACAAACAAGAAACCGTGCTGCTGTTCTGCAACCAGTCAGCAGGTGCATGTGGCAGCCAGACTCTGTAGTTATGAATCAAAGAAAAGATCAACTTAAAACATGAGGACAGGATGTACTGGATGTGAGAGGTAGCCTCACTGCAGAACTCTCTGCTCTTCTCCCTCCATTTACTCTTCCTCCTCCTCGTCATCATCCTCATCATGGCAGTGTGTGATCTCCCGTGGAGGCTGAGGGAAGAAGTGGGGGGGCTGGATCTCGCTGATTGATCGAGTTAGCTGGTGCCGTTTGCACTCCATCTCCTTAAGGTCCACGCCGTGCCGGTTTCGTGTGGCCAGTGGCGATTCTGTGTCGATGATGTTGACGTGGGTGTGCTCTACTGTTGACTCATGAGGCATCTGGGAGGGAGGATTTATATTGTAATGCCATAAATCAAAAGAACATACAGTAGAGACACACATTGAGAAGTATGAGTGAACCTCACCAGCACATGTGCAGCTCTGAACAGATAGCTGAAGGGGTAGTAAAGCAGGTTGATGAAGGAGGCGGCATAGAGGTCGGCGTAGCGCATCACTTGGGATGCAAACAGTGTCTGTCGGGATCCACTGCGAAACAGACTTCCCATCATGCCGTAGCACATGTCCATGTCATGGGTCACTTTCTGGAAAGGACACGGAGACATGCCTGATAATTAAACTGCATCCTGAATCCTGAGGATAGAAGCTATGATTTGTGTTTTTTGCCAGCAGACAGGGAAACATTTTTTATTTTAGTGGAACCTCTGAGTATTGTGCCATTTCCCTAAAAAATATATACTATATATATATTATATACTCTATATTGTATTGAAATGTGGTCACTTACTTCGAGACTGCTAGAATTAGGCTGATTGGTGTTGGTTAATAAATCATTGAGTCCAAATGTGTGCTGTTCCTGTGATCATCATCTAGTTTAGTCTTCTGCTGCAGCTTTTTCTGTTTTGTTACATTTTAACCACTGGCATTAGTAAATTGTGCTGTGTCAGGTTACATATTCTTAAGTTCTTGGTCTACACATTATATTTTATTTTGATCTAGAGTTCTCTGCACCTAGGGACTAATCTAATCTACACTAATCTGAATCCAGTATTGGATTAAGCCATTTTAACACTATACGACTTTCAAAGTGGTGAAATTGCTGTACTGTACACACTGCACAGCCTGCTGTCTTGTGTCAGAAGTCTTGAAGTCGTTGTGGTTTTTACACTACGTGAATGACCGGCAGCAGGGGTCACACACTACAACATCTTTTACCAGGAGAAATCCCCCATGAGTCTGTCTGCTCTCGGATAAAGGACACAGGAAATGGCATGATACCATGCACATAGTCGTGCGTGTTGATGTTGTTGTTCGTACACGTTAACAAACTTCCCGTTTCAATACCTCTTTACTATGTATAGTCTGTGTCATCTAGGTGCAACGATAACTTAGTTACGTGTTGCAAATACACCACATAGCACACACTGGTACAGGCGAACCCTCCTCTGTGTCTTGCTGTAACTCCACCACAGGTCCAGATATTGGGCCTGCTAACTGTGATGATGAGCGACACTGCGTGAAACTGCTGTGACATCATCTTATACGAGACATAAACACAGGATCCTTTAATTGGCAACCAAACAGAGTTACGTTTGTACTTTGCCAATTTACCACGACATGGTTTTGTTGGCTGCCAATTTTTTTAATCTGGGTCAAGTGAATAAAAACTAAATGCAATCACTATTGACGGTAGCATGGCTATTTAAAACAAGGCGGGTTGATGCAGGACATATGTCAGCGTGTCGCACTAGTGACGTTTCTCTCTGACCAATCAGGGGTCTGCAGTGTCTTAACTCCACCTTCCAGTATCGCTCGGCTCGCTGGGAACCTCGACTGAGGTGGTAGTGACAAAAGTACCAGGAAAGGAGATTTTCACGTTAACTGCTTCCCCATATCTTCTTCTTTAATATATCAAACTGTGTCTATTACTCATCTGGTGAAACTAACATCGTTGTGCTCCAACGCCCACCAGGACCTCTCGCAGAAATGAGATGTCCTCCTATCAAACATCCCAGAAGACACCCCCACCGCTTGTAATTCTGGGTGACAACCTCCAGACAGACCCCTCCGAGAACCATCACCTTACCGTGGTGGA
>CALSCE010009749.1:0-13466 GCA_943593645.1 Bovichtus variegatus | reverse complement strand
ATAAGCGGTGGAAAATGGATGGATGGATGGATGAACCTCCAGACAGAGAGGTGAACATCTAAATTGATACCATTCCTCTCCCTCCCTACTCACAAAGATGGAAAACAACTGGAACTGATATTCATCAGGAACTCTACCACTAACCTTTCTGGAACTCTTCATGTCTCTGACCACTTCTTCATGTCTTACTCTCTCAAACCTCTCTTCTACACATACTGTCCCTATCCGCTGTAACCTCCGCTCCCTGCCTCCCTTGCCATCTGTCCTATCTGCTCTCCCCTCACCTGACTCCTCACTCTTACCTCCCAACTCTGCCACAGACTCTGCCCTCTTCTCTGGACTCTCTTTGTCCTTTTGTTTCAGTGTGTACTGACAGAACCCCTCTATGAGCAGCAGAAAGAAAATGGTGGAAATCCGAACTCCCTCAGGTAAGCTACTTGCTTATCAATCTCTGTATCAATCTCTGTCTCCGCCTCCCTATCTGGAGCTAAAAGCTCTTTCTTTCAACCTAAAATTCAATCTTTCTTCCCTGACCCCAAAAAACTCTTCTCCATCTTCTGTACCCTTGGTCCCCCCACTCCCTCCTCCCTTCTACTGAGCCACTTTGTTAACTACTTGTAACCTCCATCCCTCACCTCCTCAATAACTCTTTGATACCTGGTTGTTTTCTTAACTCTCTAAAGAGTAAACCCTCTGTTAAAGAAACCCACACTTAACCCGTCCGATGTAAAGAATTACAACCCGTTTCTCTTCTCGGGATGTCACAATACCAGAAGTGTAGTAGTCGATACCAATACCAGTGAAATTCCATGATTCTTAACACCACGGTAAGAAACAAAAACAAAACAATAAATCCCATGCACTTCAACATACACTCCTTAATTGTGTTTGAATACTGTTTTTGTTAGGAAGTTAAACAAGTAATTCCCTCTGTAATATCTATTTTATATTGCTGTGAAAACATCTCCTTCAAACAACTGTAAATATGAATAAGTTTCTCGCCAAAAACTACATTCGACAAGATTACATTTAAACACATCATGGTGACGTTATAATTTACCTTCGCCAATACACATTTTTACTGAATAGAACTTGAATGCACCTCAACATAAGTCAACAGCACGCTCCTACCGTCCATGACCTCTCCATCACCATTGAGAACTTTGTGGTGTCCCCAACGTTGACAGCAAGTAACCTGGGTGTGACGTGAGTAGCAGTAACATTATAGCTGTGTGTAGCAGTGCAGTGTGTGTACACTTTATTTTTCGGTGACTAAATGCTACAACTCCTCAAGACTTAAGCCAAGTTCCCGTATCTAGCTAGAGTACCACTACAGCCCCTTTAAGAGAGTAAAGTTGGCCGGGGCCGCCAGCACTCCAGCTGGTCTCAGAGGGTTAGGGTGGACCAGCTATTCTCATTTTAGTGACAAGCTGCTCATGAGCTTTGACCAGCAACAGACTTCCAACAACAGAAGCTCAATTGTTATTCTTTTTATTAAATAGAATAGATTATTTAAAAGTCCGGAAGAGCCCAGTAATAAAATTGTCGAATCATATTTTAGTTGCTTTTTGTGAGTTGATATAAATGTAACTGGTTGTTTTAAATGGGCATATGATATCGTCTCACGCCCTTGAAATCATATCATGGCAGACTTTGGGATTTCCGCAAATAACATATTGTTGCACAAATAATCCATATAATTTCATATTGTGATGAAACTTGTGATTTACAACCCTACGATTCCAGGCACTGGTACTTGCCTATCGTGCTGTGAATAGCTAAGGCCCATCCTACATTTAGGACATGGTCAACCCACACTCCCCAGTCCCTCCTGCTACTGCCAATCAGCATGCTCTCTCAATCTCGTACCGTCTCTTAATGTAGCACTTGAAGCAGTTCAGCATGTTTGATGACGTTGATGTACTTGCATGATTTTTGCTTCTTTTGGGTTGAATGCACTTATTATTACGGTGTGAGTTCTTCTGTAGGCACAGGCATTGGTCACAATGGTCACCACACAAAATGTTGAATAACAGTAGTAATGGAAATTTTGAAGGAAGTTTTACACAATTATCCTTCAAAATCTCACCGTTTGAATGCTAGTGGACTCCATTAGAGGAACTTTTTGAGTTAAAGAATGGGGGAAGAAATTTGTGTTGGAGGAAGTTTTACCTTAATCCGTCTCTGCAGTGAGCTGATGTCAGGCCTCTCATTGCTGCTGCTGTCCAGATGCCTGAGGACAAAAACACTACTGTGATCTGTGAGCCCAGCTCTATTTAAAAGGTAATTTCCACATAGGGATGTCACCATTTTAGATGTTTATTACACGATTATCATCGGCAAAAGAATTCCCGATAACAATATCGCGATTACTATAGAAAATTAGAAAAAAAATGTATATATGTTATCAGTCAAATTGGTGTTTAACTTTGTTAATTGTGCATTTTGTCTCTTTTTTGCAACTGAATTACAATCAGAATCTGAGTGTAGCGAGGAGGAGAGAGTCTCTAACCAGAACTTATCATGTAAGAGGCCCTCAAGGCTCCAAACTAACTTTAACTCATCCCAAAAATGATTCTAATTGTTAACCTTTCAATTTGTTATTATCTGTAGTGGTTATTTACATTAAAAAAAACACAATTTAAATGTATAAGAAATAAATTGTATTTTTATTTAAATATCTGAATTTATTAAAAACAAATCTTGACATTGTTAGCTCTAATGTATTATAAGCTGCTTAGAGCTAGTGTTAGTAGGTTAAAAGGTCATAATGATCTAATACTAATATTATTTATATTGCTGGGAAAATATCTCCTTCCAACAGATGGATTTATTCAAGTTTCTAACCAAAAACTACAATTTCCAGGATAGCATTTGAACACATCATGATAACATTATAACTTACCGTCGTCCAATACAAATTTTTACTGAATAGAGTTTAACGCATCATATTGTACCTCCGTTAGCTAACAGCTACCGTAACTAGCTCTCCTGCTGCTAATTTTAACACAGATTTGTAGTTCACAAAGTAGCTGCTAAGCAATAGTTATGCATGCATACAGAAATCCCTTTCATCACGAAGGGAATATCTCTGTTCCTCCCAAACACATTTTCTATAGTTCCCGAGCCGCTGCATTATGTATACGATATTATCATATGTATTAATAACACAATATCAATATTATATTTTTTTAATATCCTGCTTATCGCCAATAGACCCCTATTTCCACATCAAGCCCTGTAAGGCAAGATTAACTAAGATGCAGGCAATTTGTACACTTTCTGTAAAGAGGGACATCACACAGCCCAGGTCAGTTTCATACACTCTAGTACAAACGGACACTTGTTTAATGCTAGGAGATCAGTCTGACACTGGGGGAATTGAAAAGATAGGTGCACGGCTGACAGCTTCATTCAAATGAATGTCTCACAACCACGTCTGTGTGTGGAGCAAAGTCACTGCTGCTAATCTGGTCACTGTCAGTAAAGGCAAATACTTCATACTTGGAGCGAATGTGCAGAAATGATGCAATAATGCAGAAAAGTGTAAATAAACCAATGAAACGCTAACCAGTTGATGCATTTAAATCAACATAAAAAGTTTAAAGCAGGAACATTGGTACAGCAGAAATCAATACAGTTGAATTCACTTTGAGCACTGATGAACAGAGCCTCAGCAGAACTGTTTGAGGTGTCCCAACATATTCAACAGACATGGAAAGGGATGTATACAGTAAGGATGTGAATTAAATACCGAGACATTATTTCTACCCACGTCTCTCCATAACAGCAGGGATACAATAAATAACTACTGGAAGACACAGTGCGCACATGCAATCCTACCACACAGGATGACTTATTAACTTAAATCAAGTTGCCAAGCCTCCCCTTTCAGGCTATTTCACTGGAGAGAGATACAGCTGAAATGATTTCATAGTGTTGACCCCCATGAGTATTTACTGAAACTTATGTCAGGATCAATTTCTATTAAACTTCATGTACTGACATTTATTTCAGTCTTTCTCCCACCAGAGTCTCTAATTAAGAATGTTTTTGTTGGAATACATTGCAAGACACAACAGTTGACTTAAAGAGAAACTCACTTGTAAAGCTCTGCCAGGAAGCATTCCAGAGACTGAAGTTCCTCAAATATGGCTGGAAAAACAACAAATTGCATTATTACCTTTTTAATGGTTTCAATCTTTAATGACAAGACACTTTTCACAGATTTAAAATACTTTTTTCTAACTTTTGTGGGCCTAGCACTGATCTGAGCTTCAGCAAATTATTCTATATTATATATGGTTACACATTGTGAAAATATTAAACTACTGGAAATCAACAGAAAACCCTGTCACATATTTTATACATTGACTGTTAAGTAACAGTGAACTGCCACTGCTGCTGTTTATGCTATTACTAAAAGTTGAATAACTTGATTTCTAATCAAGCCAGATCATGACAGCTCTTATGTTTTGTTTCTAATAAATAACACTCTTTAAGTGAACTAAAAACAGCGGCTGGAAAGCTATATGTATATGCATGCGTGTTTGTATGTATATCCAGTCTCACAGCTCTTGTCAGTCCACACATGCAGCTCCTGGGCCAGCTCAGGTATCACCAGGAACGTCCTCCAGCCCTGGCGCTTCTTGGATTTAAGGATGTCACCAAAAATGTGGTCTCCAATGTAGAGGATGTCCTTTCCTTTCGCACCCAGCAAGTCACACACGATGTCTGAAGAACCTGCGAGTACAAATATGACATTTGGGGAATTTGATGCACATTATGTAAACATCTTAAAGCAATAACCAACAATGGAATTATATGAAGTTGTAACTATAGCCGAGATTCAACACCACACAAGGTGTTACATTACAGGTTGGTGATTGGTGGTACTAATGCTCCCCACACTTCAGTTTATCAAGTGTTTCTATGAGTCAGCACATCAGGTCTTCTATCTTCTATTCCTGTGTTGTACAATATAGTAGTTATTCATGGAATGTTTTTCTTTAAATGTCAAGCCCAGTCACAAATATCATTTTAAAGACATTTTTGACCATATAAAATATACAGATAGTGACTTTCAGATTTTGTATTTCTCAGTTGTTCAGAAGTGCAAATGCAATGCAGTCCTGATGTAAACAAACTTTAACCAGCATCAGAAAATGTTCACTCTATGTACAACAGTTTAAAACCATGTACAGTAATGAATGGGCTAAACATGCCATAAATCTCAACCTGCCACTGTGGAGTTATAAATTATCAGATTCATGAACAACAAGCAAATATGACACAAACATCCATTAGATGGATGTTTGTGTGAATATTTCAAATCTTAAAGGTCAATAAAGGTTCCTCATTTACCTCCAGAGTAAACAATACCATGCCTGAGGGGTCCTGTGTATGTGCCGATCCGCAGCCGCCCTGTGGTCTGAAGGAAACCAAGACTGAGTCACACAATCGTATACAATATTTATTATCTTTATAGAGCCCTTTCAAAATGACATATGATATTTCAGTAATGCTTAGTATGGTATTTCGTTCTATAGTACACACTCACAGTGTCCACTTGCCGCAGCACTGTTCCCTCTCCAAAGAACACAGGCTTGTGTGCGTCCACCAGGATGAGGTCAAAGTAGGACTTCCAGGGCCGGTGGGGTGTACCCGGCTGAAATAATCACAAATCACAAACTATATATAAATTTTTCTGTGTGTATATACATGTATGTGTGTGTGTATGTGTGTATGTGCGTACGTGTGTGTACGTGTGCGTGTGCGGTGTGTGTGTCTCTCTCTCTCTCTCTCACTCTCACTCTCACTCTCACAATTTAGGATTTCAATGGTTTTGAAGTACATCCTGGTTGTCTACTCACACTACATTTCATTCATGTTTCTTATTTCTCTCTTTAACTCCCTATAATCATACCATATATGTTCCAGACATTTCTAAGCAACATGGTTCAATTCAGATTGAAAATACCGTTACCTTTGGGCCGTGAGGAAAGTCAAAGAGGTAGGTCATAATTTTCTGTGGGAAGACAGGAGGGTTTTTAACATCCGGGGCCAGAACAACACAGAAAGAGTGAAACTATACTCCATCATTACCAAGACCTGGCATTATTATTGGGCAACCAACTGTCAAAATGATTCAGTACATTATGACATTATGAGACAGTGGGTTGTGGTTTACTTTAAGCACTCTATCATATCTGACTTTAAACTGTCTTCTCACCTCTGTGTATTTGTAATCACTGTTGGTGGCCAGAAATACTTTGGCTACTTCATTCATACGACTGAGGAGGAGAGGAAGTTTCGGCTTGGTGGAGAAAAAACAGAACCAATTTCAACAACATGAGACTGAGCTCAAATGTGTTGTTTTACTACAACATAGTAATACAGTATTACAGTACGAGCGGTGTGTACGTGTAAATAAGACCTTATTATGCTGCTTTACTTACATCCTTGACTACATACTTCTCCAGGTTTTCAACAGTTTTTTCTTTTAAGGACCCCTGTGAAAATAAATAACCATGGACTGAGGGCCTACAACTGCCTGGAAAAACAGGATTCATGTGAAAAAGCAAATGACTGTACCTTCATATGTACCCAGTCCACGCCGTCTCGGACATCCTGGAACATGCTCTTGTAGGACATGAAAAGGTCAGCATTTTTGAAGCCAGTCTCACAACTACAGAGACAGTGAAAATCATGTTAACAATACATCCTGCATAACATAAAACGGTGTTCTTGTTAAGACAGAAGAGCTTCTGAAGGAGCAATGGGATACTGAAATTCCACTTTTTTTTTTTTTGACATCCTCTTGGATCCATCTTTTTAATGTACGATCGCATCATGTTTTCTGTCACATAGATTGTCCATGTTGTATTTTTTACTATGTTATTTATTCTCAACACACGTCATCTATTGCACGTCTGTCCGTCCTGGGAGAGGGATCCTCCTCAGTCTCTCCCTGAGGTTTCTTCCATATTTCCCCCTTTAATTGTGGAGTTTCTTTTAGGGAGTTTTTCCTTGTGCGATGTGAGGGTCTAAGGACAAAGGGGGTCGTATCCTGTACAGTCTGTAAAGCCCCCTGAGACTAATGTATAATTTCCTTTCGGATCCATCAGCCTGCTGACTCCTCACTTCTCTTAACTCTTAAGTGATCAACAACTGCTTAAGTAGAAAAAAGGCTTTTTCCAGCATTTGGCTAAAAACGAGCCTTAGCTAGCCTGTTGAAGGCCACATGTTGGCCATTGTCATGGCTCAAAAACTGACACCCATACAGATTAATTCCATACCCCATGTTATGATCCACTAAAGTCACAGATTAATAAATCCCTGTTTTTGTTATTTTTCGCCACCATCTTGACTCTCAGGGAGCTGGAAGGAACAACTGAGTAATGTTCTTAGTTTGGGAGGGGAGAGGTAGACACTTTTATAGTTCAGAATGTCACAAGAATCCAACCAGCTTCATTTCCACGGACAGCCAATCTTCTATATGTAGCAGTGAGTCTGCAGTACCTTGAGTATCTGGAGCAGTTACTGAAGAAATCAACCAGGCAAGCGAAGAGGTAGGTTTCTGAGGAAGAACACATTGCACTAGAATCAGAGAGACTGGCTGTAGACCTGAATATGAACATGCTTTCAATATGACAAATCAACGATTAAAAGAAAACTGTGGAATCACATTCAGAGCATTGTCTGTGACCTCCAGGCAAACACTATAATATTTCCTTCTTTCTTTTTAATTGACGGGAGAATATTTTCTTTTTAACATTTTTCCTAGTCATAAAGTCAAACTAAAATTACTCTCAATTTTTGAATAAAAAATTTAAACTGTGATAAAACTGGTTTTAGATATTAGTGCAAAGAGCGTCTAATCTTGGAGCATCTGAGTGGGCAGCGGATGACTGACATGTGTGAGCCGACATTGCTTTCATAGTCTACTGACTGTAGACCGTTCATCAGAGCTGTGGTCACAGGTGGATTGCATTCCTGTCAGGTGGGATGCATGGTACAGAAGGGAAACATTCCCAGGTTAAGGACTTGCAAGCATTCATTCCAACAAGAGTGTTGTATGATTAACACAATAACAGCAGATCCATTCAATTTGGGTGAAAAATGACACTGAACAGTCTTTTGCTGATGTGAAGTGTCCACATTTGTTTTGGGGTCAGGCACTTTCGTATTAGTAAGTGCCAAGTATCATCATATTAGAGCTCTAAGAAAAATAAGCAATTTAAATCACTTTGGGATCTGAAAATATATTTTTTTTATATCAAATCTATTATTTTATAGTCTTTTTAATCTATCACAGGCCATATCAAAAATGAAGCGTGAAACCTGATGTTAAAATGGCAGCCCTAATCATCCTCAGCTGACCTCAAATCTCCAATGTATGACCATATTGTGTCATAATAATGTAAAGATTGAATTTCATTCTAAGGACTAAAAGTTGTAGAGTAGTTGTTACCAGGCAGGTTGAAGAGTGTGTTGAGGATGTAGAAGCGGTCAGTGTCTCCACGCTGAATAAATTTGTTGGGGTACATCTCTCTGATGTCAGGTCTGTTTGCACACATACAAACATACAGGAGGGTTAAGCAGGAAACATGACATGCCTTACATATCTCGAATATCTCAACAACTGTTGGATGGATTGCCTGAAATCTTGTACAGACATTCATGCAGGGCTTGCATTAGACTTTCTTGTTGTCCGTCATTTTGAAATTCCGGCATAATTATTTATTTCCCGTCATAATTTCTGTGGCCATTGTTAACAGGAAATTATTATTTTTTTTTTTAGAAAATTGGCTTTCATTTTTTTTAGCCTTGGACAGATGACTCATCATAGCCATTTTATTTTTATTCTGAAGGCTGAACCCACAGCGCTCTGCTGCCACACTGGAGACTGAATTACCAGCGCAACTTCAGCCAAAGGTTTGTAGTTGGGGAGCATTTCTCCGAGAAGTGATCAGAAATCTGCAAGACTCTCTGAACGATGGATATACCGATCCTGTAAGCACTCGCTTCACCGGGAGGAGATCCTGCAACACGCGCTCATTCTGAATCAGTGACTCAGCTGCACCTCTGTGGCCTGTAGTGGTAACAGACGCACTCCAAAGCCTCCAGTCCGTAACTCTTCAACGAGCTGTGCATTCCTTAACAGTTATTGTTGATTGACCTCAGAGTTCTAATCTGTCAAAATGACGGAAGGCCTTCAGATTTTTCGGTTAACGCGACCTCTGAATGCAGGATGCCCAGAGGATGAATCTTACTGACTTTGGTAATGCTCTGACTTTTCCTCTAGTGCCACGAATAGGTGAAAATGTCCACTTATTCTGTGAAATATCTCAACATCTACTGGAAGGGTTACCATCTGGTCTAAATTTCAATGTGTCCAATACTTTGGTTTATGACCAAATATCTGCAAAACTAATGACATTCCCATAAGCCTCAGCTGTACTTTGTGTTTAGAGCTACTCAGCTTAGATGGTGAACATGATATCAATATTATACTGGCTTAACATCAGCTTGTTAGCACTGTAATGTGAGCATGTTAGCATGCTGACATTAAAATTTAGCTGAAAGTCTCAAGGTGCCCCGTCATTGCTGTAGACCTAGTGTTTTTTATGACTCCTCTGAAGCATACTGTTGTAGGTGGGAGGGCGGAAGGATCTAACTTCGTGGGTAATTGTCTGTTTTTTAGAGATGTGGTGGGCTATGTTGACAGCTCAGTGGGAGTAGTGGACCTCACCCCCTCAAGAAGTTGAATCCGTGCACACACACCAGGATGTTCCCATATGCATCCACTTTGAGCAGGTTGCCATACATTGAGTCAAACAGCAGACCTCTGGGAAGAATGGAGAGGCAAGTGAAGACAGTCAGAGACGGAAAGCACACAGTGAGGATGCACTGGTATTCAAATGGATTTTAAAAAAGGCAGGGCATTGTGAACCAGCCTGGTGGGGAAGGAAGGGTCGTAGACAAAGTTGAGTAGCTCTTGTGGATATCCAATTGACACCAGGCGCCCCACCGTCAAGTCGAAGCCCAGCGACTCATACTCAGGAGATTTATACACTAGACAGACAGGGAGGGAGACAGGCTCATGTACACAACACGCAAATCACCCTGATGAGACACTGAACCTACAATAACACTATACAGAGTTTCTCTGCACCATGCAGTAATGTCTTCCATATGCATCTTTAATACTTCTGGTCTGGTCTGCAAGAAAGTGCAGAAGTAACCACAGATTCTTTAAAGCCAAGCAGAGTGGTGCATAATATACAGTGTGGAGATTGGAAAAATGACTTCTCTCATAATTTGTTAGCTCATAAATGCAGCTGATGTGTCAAAACTACCCACAAGCACATAACTAAAGACCTAATCATTTGTGTCTGAGGCATAAACATGGTTTGATTTACAGATGATGAATATTGGCACTTATGGCCACTAAAAACCCATATGGCTCCGGCCCTCATTCCCACCCCGGCCCCCTCCTCCTATCGTGTTGGTGTAGTGTGGAATTACTGTGCCAGGAATATCCTCACACACCGCAGGACAGGAGCAGCTTGGGTTACAGTGGGTGCTCCAGTGACACTCAAAACCTACAGACTTGCAATTTTGCAGGAAAATTTAAACGAAGGAAAAAGAAAGACTTGCAATGGCGTTTAAAGGATTGTTCTCTGCCACTCACAGTGCTATGTAAGCTTCATACATCAAATGGATAGTTATACATTAGATGGCAAACTGTTTGGTGTTAGCAGCTTTAAGAATGCTCAATTGGAGAAGCTTGGTCAGAGCGATACATAGCCTGGAGGCAAGAGCTGAGAATAAACTTCCAGGGAAATAAGGTCCTACTCACAAGAGGCTGGATTGAGATTGAGGCTCAGTTCCTCATAAAAGTGGTTCCAAATGGGATTATTTTTATGCAACCCATTACTTATTGGTAAAATTGGCAAATGCTACTGCAGTCTTACCATTTTATTATTTTTATACATTTTATATTACAATTGTACACAATGATGTAACAATGTAAGTGGTAAAAGTATTGCCAGCCATAAGGAGTAGGTAAGGACTTAAAAGGGGTATATAGAGTGTATCCTATCTCACTCTGAAGTGTATGTGTGAGACAATGATTGGCAGGACATTCAGAGTCCACATGCAGCTGCTGCGAGCTCAAGCCACTACACTTTGACCTTTATGTGTTTATCAAGGCCGTTACCAAAAGGCTCAGACCGCACTTACCTGCCAAAGTGTAATCCATGTCAAAACCAAAACACTTGATCTTCTCCATGGCCAAGCTTCGGTTGACAAACACTCTGCAAAGGGAGAGCAATGTAAGGTCAATCAATGCATGGCAGCTGCACTGCTCAGGATCCTACAGCACACTTCTAATTCAATTCATAGTTTTTAGAGCTACTGAAGAAACAATTAAAAAGCAGCATTGACTGAGCAACACTTCCTTGAGGTCATGTGTTGATGCATGGCAGACTGTGTTTGAGTGACCTTACCATGAGTCACTTCAATAAAACTTTACAACAACACCAACAGACATGCAATCCTACAGGTTATTTATAGTGATCAATGCATGAAATAAAAAGCTCATATGCCTGCAGATAGCCTACCGTTTCCTTTCAAATGGGGAGCTCACGTGATTTCTGGTGATTATATGTTAACAGATTACATTTAAAAAAAAAGAATCCTAAAAGCCAAAGAGTCCAAGAAATATATAAATTGAACAGGAAGTGTCATCAAGGTACACATTACACAAAATCAGTATGTTCCCTATCTGAACTTAACATTACCTTATAATTAGTTTTACACCCGACAGTATACTGCCATCCCTGATGTGTACACTGGCTGTGTACCTCCACATTCATGTCTATGTGGCTGTATTTTAAGACGAATATCACAATCTTTCTCTTATGTTGCCAACAAAATAAGGGATTAAACAAAGCCTCTGTGCTAAGAAATTTCATGGATGATATTTAGTAATTGAGTTACCTGAGGAATCGTTTCAGCCCTAGTTCAAACTGTTGAGAGGTGGTGATTCAGCTTACGGCAGTTTGTGCTGCTGTTGAACTGCATTATACAGAGATGTATTTGTTATTTAGTCTACTCTAACTGACAGAAATAGAATGGAGAATGTTTGACATTGTTGTTTGATAAATGACTTAAACTATTTATCAAGTTTTAGAATAGTTAACAGTGTTTGACTTTATGTTAAAGACAAAGTCCAGTTTTCAGCCCTGACCACCTGACCTGCAACCTGCAGACATGCCGAAATAACCATTTAAATGCATTTTCCATTCCCTCTTTTAATCTTCATCAGTTCTACGCTTTCAGAGAATTCTTGGTCAGCAGTGACTCATATCAACAGTAAGACTCTCACGAAGAGCAGCTCACAGAAAATAGACTTGTACACTTGTTGCTTTTCTTACATCTGTCACTGTTTATGCAGAAATACAGATTATTCAATCAATATACAGTATAATCTGTGACACTGCTCTGACTGCACACTGGCCTTAAAGAGTTTCTATTCAGATGGTGTGAGAGATGGCATCAGTTGACAGTAACAGATGAGGATTAAAGGAAACATGGAGGAACAAGGGAAATGCAACAGCAGGAGCTCACACTAAGAAACCACAATGAACACCACCTGCTGGCTCCACAGGGAGAAACACAGCTCACAATCAGTGTGAGTATGGATGGACTTCCATCAGAGTTGGATGGAGTATCAATTCACATCATGGACACCAAAACTGTAATTTAGTCAGTAGCCGCAACAACAAAAGGATGGCATACCTCATTGCAGGATGGTTTTGAGCCAGATCCCATGGAAAGCTTTGTAATAAAGAATACATGTAGTATTACCACTGATGTCATGCTACATGGACCTGGTGTACTGTCTGTCAGGGAATAATCCACATTCTCAGTGCCGTTATATGCCAACATCAGCAACAAAATCTGCCTCCAGTACCTGATATATATACATATATATATATATATATATATATATATATATATATATATATACACATACATACACACATATATATACATACATACATACACACATATATATACGTGCATACATACACACATATATATACGTGCATACATACACACATATATATACGTGCATACATACACACGTATATATACGTGCATACATACACACGTATATATACGTGCATACATACACACGTATATATACGTACATACATACACACGTATATATACGTACATACATACATACGTATATACACGTACATACATACATATGTATATACACGTACATACATACATATGTATATACACGTACATACATACATATGTATATACACGTACATACATACATATGTATATACATACATACATACATACATACACATACATACATACATACATACATACACATACATACATACATACATACATACATACATACATACATACATACA
>CALSCE010009740.1:0-10032 GCA_943593645.1 Bovichtus variegatus | reverse complement strand
CATCTGCAGAATATTCCATATTTACACAACAACTAACTCCATCACTACGTTTCTAAACAGCGTCTCAGGTTTCCTCGTTGTAATCTTATTTCACTTTATTTGACGTCTCTTCCGTCCTCAGTTACTTTGGCTCTGGGGCTGCGGATGAAGGTCCACACAGCCAGCAGGTTTCCAGGCAGACTGATGAGGAAGATGAGGGTGTAGAGGACAGTGAAGGGTCCCATGTGGTCGTTGACGATGCAGCTCTTGTCCTCGGCTCCTCCAGCACTGGAGTTTAAGGCAGGAAGCATCATCGAGAGCTTCGCCTGCAGCTGAGAAACACAAGCTTTAAGTCTTCTCGTGGAGCTGGCGTGTGTGTGGAGGACGCCGCACTCTTTAGCAGCTTCTGTGATTTAGTGTTTGTCAGGAAACAGGAAGAGGTCTGTGGTTGGGAAACCGACTTATAAACACTCTACAGAGCTTGAAAACCTGAGTGACGGTTTTCTACGTGAACACGAGATATTTGAAGAGATAAAACTCTTTTGCAGATTTCACCAAGACGGATTTCTGTATTTGTGCTTTTGTCTGATGCAACATTTGAATCAACATAGAAGCTGTGAAGCAGCTCCGGATATGAAAAGTGAAGCCAATACAGAAGAGTCCTGTGTTCTCTGTAACATCCAGCAGGGCGCAGATTGTATAGAAGTCTATGAGAAAATGTTCCTACTTCTCTCTTGATTTATTCCCTCAGGAAACATTTTCCTGATGAGTTTATGTCTCAGTCTGTAGTTCAAGTCTTCTTCAACACAGCATGAAGTTCATTTAGTAAATTGTGATCATATTTAGAGTTAAAGGATAGTGGATAAAGCAGCGTAAACTTCAGGGCGGTGCTACCTTGTGATTGACAGGTCGATACCACGGAGTTGTCCAGTTTGGGTCGACTAAAAACGTCTTGTTCAGCGTCCAGTCGTACTTTGCTCCAACCTCTCATGTCACTTCTGGTTCCAAAAACCAAGATGGCGACGGCGAAAATGCCTCGAGGCTTGAAAACGGTTTTAACCGTCACAATCTTGTTTTTTTTTTGGAACCAGAAGTTAAACAAGAAGCTGGAACTAAATACAACTGCACGGTCAACAGTTGAACAGGGGATTTTTTATTTTGAAGTGAAAACACAAACTGTGAACGGGTTAAAGTTGTGAGACTAAAACACGGATATGATCATAATTTACTAAATGAACTTCATGCTGTGTTGAAGAAGACTTGAACTACAGACTGAGACATAAACTCATCAGGAAAATGTTTCCTGAGGGAATAAATCAAGAGAGAAGTAGGAACATTTTCTCATAGACTTCTATACAATCTGACTTCTTCTTGTAACCAGAGTCGCAGCTGCTGGATGTTACAGAGAATCAGGTTTAAGACTCTTCTGCATCAGCTTCACTTTTCCAACACTGAGGTTTTGACCCTGATCCAGTAAACTCTTGTGCTTCAGCTTTGTTTGGCTGTAATCGGGTGGAGAATGAAATGCGTTGGATTTTCCTCGTGTGAGCCGGCGTGCAGAGACAGAGCAGGAGTGACAGAGAGCTGGGTGCAAAGCAAACTCTGCGGTCACATGAAAAACCTGCCTGCAGCCGGAAGTCATATATCAGGAAGCTTTCTGTCATTCACCCCAAACATAAAGCTTCTGCTCTGACAATAATAAATACATTTCCTCATTTCACATTATTAATATCACACCGATGGAGGAAGTATTCAGATGATTTACTGCAGTAAAAGTACTAATGCCACACAGTAAGAATACTGTCCCTTTACTGTAACATGATTTTATAATCACAAAAATGTAGTGTTAAAAGTATTAAAATGTCTCAGGCTGTGACTTTACACTATTATTTATTGTATTATTACATTATTATTACTCAAGCATGACTGTAGAAGCAGGATTTTACTGTTTGTTGAGCTGCAGCTCATTTTGAACGAGTAACTAAAGATTATTTTTTCGTTATAGATTAATCTGCTGATATTTTCTACATTAATACATTTATTATTTGCTTTGTGAGGTGACTTTGTTAACTGTGTCCGAAAATATTTCTTTATTTTAACTAAAAAATCCAAAATTCAAGTTTGTGTACGTTTTAGAAACATCCAATCACAGAGCTTGAAATTAAATTGCCGCTAACGAACCGAAGATTAATATTAGAGCGTTGAGAAAACAGATGTTATAATCTTTAGTTTAAATAAATAAAATGTTCTGGATGAATTCCTGGCGACAGCATCCAGCCTGCATCACGTCTGAGACTACACAAGGTTAAATGTAATCCAAGATGAAACCTGAACGAGCACTTACCTTCCTGCGACCTCTCACAGGTCCTCCGACCACGTGTTGGACCCCTGAGCACCGGCCGGGCCACCAGGTTCCCCCCTCAGGACCTCGGGGTGCGTTTGATTCCGTGTGGGGCTACAGATCATGTGCTCGGGGCTGAGGAAGCTGCAGACGGATGTAAGGTGTTACTGAAGCATCGCTGCTGTCAGTCTGACCACAGGCCACGCCCCCTTGCAAAACACACACACACACACACACACATTTAGTAATGTCACTTTTGGGGAAATTACAGAGCCTTTCCTGGACATTAACCTTAACCATAAGCACTGCATCACACTAATACTTTATATTACAGTTCACATATTCACCATGCACCAGCTGCTTATTATCATGCTTATTAATGGGGAATTTCCTCTTTATGTCATTATAAAGCACTTTTTAATACTTTATTCTGTATTGTACAACTACGAAGCCATTAGCTGAAGGTTTTCCCTCAATAACCTCCTAATTTATTACTTACTTCTTGATAGTAAGTCAGGAAGTCGCCTTATAAGAAAGTAATAACTCGTAATAAATAACACAAAACCTGTTCAAATAATCCTAAATAAAGTCTTTATATGTTCTCTAAAGTCCGGCTGCTCTTCACTATGATCACATGTGCAGGTTTTTATCTTTGTGCAGTTGTATTTATGTGAAGTTGAATTAGTATTGTATGTTTGCTACATTTTTATTATATTTATTGTATACACTTTTTCTTTTTTAGATTCTTTTGGTGGATTTTTTCTGCCTTTATTTTAGAGTTTTCACTAATATTATTATTACTATTCATGTAAAACAACTTTGTTACTTTATGTCAATACGCAGTAATTATGAGGTTAGTGAGGTAGTAATAATATACAAGAGAGTTAATGATTCATATGTGAAGTTTAATATAAAGTGTTATAAAGCACCAGTACTTTAACCTCAACCACAGACCTGGAAACCTGCTCCAAAATGTGTCCCTGAAGGTAGCCTAAGTCAGCATACACACACACACACACACACACACACACACACACATAAGCAGCTGTTAAAGGTTTTCCCCCCAATTAACTGTCGATAAAGTTAGTTTCAAAATGATTATAGACGATGTTAAGTGACAGACGGAGGAAACCAAATGAGACGATTTACAGATATTGATTCAACTTTAATAAGAGTGTGTGGGAGTGTGAGGGGGACGAGAGGAAACATGTGAGATATGAGTTTAAGTGATAAATATATGTATTCTCTAAGTAATCCCTGGTGTTAAGAGTTGAATAAACACATTGTTGCCCTGTGAAAACATCTTCTTCTTTAACTACTTCCTGTTCAAAGACAATGCTTAGTTTTTTCTATACTTATCAGGTCTAATCCCAAAGAGCTGGGAGAAATTAAAAATTCATACTAAACAAAAGCTCTGGTCTCCGGAGGCTAAAGGCTACAGCCAAGCTAGCAGCTCTGTGAGGCTACACCTCGGACACTTAGCTAAATGCTAACATGCTAATGTTTAGCAGGATTAATGTTGGAATGATAATTAGCATTAAAGGTGCAACTGAGGCAGGTGGGAATGTCTTTAGTTCTGCAGGTTTTTGGTCATAAATGAAAGTATTAAAATGACACATTAAAATGTTGACCTGATGATGAAAAGTGAGAGACAGTTAGCTGTTAGCTGTTAGCTGTTAGCAGCCGGTGGGCAGCTAACAGCTAATGCTAACGGAGGTTTCATTGAGTTACATTATGATGCGTTCAAGCTCTGTTCAGTGAAAATGCGTATTGGGTGAAAGTAAATTATAACGTTATCATGATGTGTTCAAATGTAACTTGAATAAATACAGTCATTTGAAGGAGATGTTTTCAAAGCAATATAAAATACATATTAGAGGGAATAATAATAATTGACTTCCTAACACAAGCTCTAAGCAGCTTATAATACATAACATAAACTACTAAAAAAAAAATGTAATCAAAACAAATATTTATATGAAAATACAAAGACTTATTTCCTAATAATTTCATTTTTGTGTTTTTATGCAAATAAAAAAAATAAATAAATATATATATATATATATATATATATATATATAAAGATGACATTAACAAAGTAAGAAAAGATGATATTTAGATTTTTCACAATGACTAATGTCACGACTTCCTTCCTACCCTGGTAACTGGAAAACACATATCATCTTACCCACTTGATACTACACAAGAACATTTTAACATGTCATTTTTCATTAGAATATAACATTTAACTTCTTCCTAATATATTATAGGAAACACATGACAGCAGTTACAGTAAAACGCTGTTTGTGAGCAGGTTGCAGCTCAGAAGCCAAGTCAAGCTCAGATTCCTGATAATGATAAACAGACGCTTGTCATGGAAAATATTCTGAATCATAAACTATGTGTAAACACGTCCGCATTAACCACGTTTTTGAGATCTTGAGATATTTCAGTTCTAAAATTAAACTCTTGAGTAAGAGTGCTCTCAGCTCACTGTCTTCTTTTTTTATTTTTCTTGTTTCATGAATATGTTTATTTCAGAGCTGTCGTCCACAGAAGTCATGGAGATGAGGATGTTTATCTGTAAGCAAAACGGTTTGGTTTGGTACACCAGCCTCTGTGTCTTTGGACATCCTCTGCAGACAGGAGCATTATTCTTCCTGAAACAAGACACAAATGCAAACCGCTCGGTGCAAAGTGTGGACAACACAAACAAGGTGCAGAATATCTTCACAGTCGTAGGAATCACAAAGGTGGAGCTTCAGCTTCGGTTATGACCAACAACACAGTGAATATGAGCAAAAATCACCCTAAATATGCTGTCAATGGTACAATGAACAGGTGAATGTAGAGAATTATCAATAAAGGCTCATTAATACATTTGAACTGCAGTTCTGCTTCTCCTCTGCATATCTGAAAAGCCACACTTATAAACATAAATGAGTGTGTGTGTAATTCATAATGCCAAGCGATAAACAGCATCTGACATGGTGTCAACATACGGAGTTGACGTAGGGAACTTGTTAGCAAACATTTAGCATTTATTGGGAGTGGACGAGTCCCTTTCTTTTCATTTAATCTGTTTTTCAACTCCTGATGAACATACCTGGCTCTTAATGCTCCACTGTGTTCATCTGCTAGTTAGTGAGTAGGAAAGCTCACAGTATCTGTTCAATCACAGCGTTGTTTCAGTTGTTCTTAAATAACTAATAATGCCAACTAAAGCCACAAAAATTGGAAAAACACAAACACATTTTCATGGAAATGAGAACCAAAGTTGCATTTTTCTGCCGAATCTGCGGAAAAACTTCTCTCACTTTAGCACAAGAAAAAAAAAAAAACTGTTTCACAACAGGAAATATTGCATAAGGAGTGAATTGAATTACTACGAAGTGGCTGCAAAAACATGCCCACAATTGTCAAAATGGATAGAAATAATTCAACATATGGAACGCAAATAACATATAAACTAAGAAAGTTCCAAAACCCAAGATGTATAGATGAACAAAATAGATCCATCAGCATAAAGATGTATATTACATTCAGTTACAAAACAACCAATGTCATCAATAAAAAGAGTGAACAGAAAGAGGCCCCAGGATTGAGCCTTGTGGAACACCTTTTGCAATTTCCATTAGCCGCACACTGGCCATGAGGACAGTCTGAAACCATCTATAGGCCTTATCCTCATATCGATACAATTATATTTATATATGTTTGAAGACAACCTATAATATAGTTATGTGCAAGAACAAGTTATATATAAATAACTACCATCCCTCTGTTATTTGTTCTCTGTACCACGGAGGTTCATAAAAGTTCAGGTTAGTGGAAGCCAGATTTTACAAGTAAAGAGTAACTTTACACCACCTAAAGATCCTGTTTCTGGTGAACTCCCGGGGTTTAACTTCACGCTTGGCTGCAGAGGTGTACAGATGTACTCCAGGATAGCGTGACACCACTGGTGGGTGTTGGTACACATGCAACAGAGCACATATCCAACCACAGCCATCAGTGACACTGCTGCGGTCTTTACTTTAGGTTCCTCTGTACCCAGTACAGTCAGCTGTTTCAATCTGCAGCACTATTAACATCCTTCATTTGCAACTAAGCCAACGAGTTTTAGTTTGGAAAACTTTCCTCATTTTGAAAATCTGGCAACCTTCGAGCTTTGTTCAGTTTCAGGTCGGTTGAAATATCTGAAATCACTTAAGGAATTTTAGTAACAAATGCCAAGTTCTCTATTTGTTGTATTAATAAATCCATGTACTGGAATCATTTTGGTATATGAGAATCCGAACAAATATTTGATGAATGATGAAGTTGATAAACTAAGGCCTGGCTTGAAGCACAACTTTAGTTTACTGATGACACTTTACATAACCTCTGTGTAATGAGATCCTTCAAACTTTCAACAACAGATATTGACATCGCCAGATGGGACCGCTAAAGTGCGTAAGTAAGTAAAACTCCAACCACGAGTGTGTTTGAAGCCTGACATCTTCTCTTAAAAGATCTCCTATGGACTGGTCATTTCAACCAGAAGATGTCAGTCTTATCACATATTATGCAGTTGTGGTGTCATTGTGGGCTTTTTAACAACACAATTCCTTCAAGTGCTTTGTGGTCGTGGTCACCGACGTCTTCCTGTTGAATTTGATGGTGCTCGTCCGCCCGTCGCTGCTCCTCCTCTCAGAGTTTGCTCCTTGCGTTGCCTCTGTGTGGCTGAACACCTTCCTCTTGCCCAGCTGGGCCCGGAAGGCCTTGCAGAAGATGAAATAGATGAGCGGGTCCAGGCAGACGTTGAACACCGACACCATGATGGTCAGCTCCTTCAGGTAGAAGAACTCCTGGCTCCACGAGCAGCGCCTTCTCAGGAACGCGTAGGGAAGGCGAACCAGGTGGTAAGGGACGAAGCAGACGCAGAAGACACTGACCAGCACCAACATGTTCCTGCGTGACTTGGCGAGCTTCTTGGAGCTGGAGGACGCCGGCTGCCTCTGCTGTGCCACCGACAGCCTGCGGGAGATGCTGTAGTAGAAGAAGACCAGGGAGACAAGGACGAGCAGGAAGATGATGACGGAGCAGGTGTGGAGGATTTTGTAGAACATGCTGAACTGTTTGCTGTGCAGGACGTCACAGTTCACTGTGTTGGGGACGGAGGATAATGGCTGCTGGGTGAGGAGCAACAGGGTGATGTAGGTGCTCACCGTGGCCAAGAGGAAGAGCCAGGTCACCGTGGAGATGATGTGGGCGGCTCGCACCGTCTGCAGGATGTGGTTCCCTAAAGGATGGACGATCTTCAGATACCTGGAGAGACGCGAGGCAGGCGTCAGCACATGAATCATACACAACACCAGACACAAACACCAATAATGGACGAGTCTTTACACCTATTGCTAAAATCTTTCAAATGCATTGTTTCTACAATATCTGTGCACGGCATCGACGGTCTGGTTAAAGTTGGAGAAAGACCTCCTGACCTCCACAACACTTCCTGAACTGACAACAAACGTTGAGATTGGACGTAAATCACGAGGTGCATGATTTTACTACATGGTATTGAATTTGTGTTTTTCATGAGGCATCTTTTTTTGACGTTCTTCACTTTTGCTCAACAACCAAGAACAGGAATGAACACAAGCTATACAGCTCCAAGCCTTGCTCATAGCAGGTATTTATTTGTTAATTATAGCCCGATGTAAATATGCAAAACATGCAATGTGAATTCAGATTCGTGCATATGCATGGCCTCATGGTCCTCTGAACTCAAACATTAATATTTGTACATAAGGAGCTCTTTCTCTGAGAAACTCCAGGCAGCTTAGTGGAAGCATCTTCTCAATACTGCACCATGTTTGTCTGTATATCAAAACCACATCCTGATGCTTTTTAAGCAAAGCTCTCACATCCTTATAAAGACATGAAATACCTGCTCAGTGCAGCTGCAGAGACCACGTATTTATAGTCTCAGTTCAAAAGTGTTGAATCCAGTTTCCCAGTTCACGTTGTCTCATGGTCTCACGATGATCCCCAGACAGAACTGAGAGTCTGGGTTATTTTAACTCATCACTGTGATTAACAGAGCTTCAACTCTCTGGTGGTTTCTTCAGAGATGAGGGAGGGGAAAACCTCAACCGGCAAAATGCCCAAGAGCTGAGAGCAATTTCATCTTGATAAGCAAACACAGAACTTTTTGATGATGAAAGAGGTCAGTGACACAAATAGGCAGCAACCAACCAACCAACCAACCAACCAACCAACCAACCAAACAACCAACCAACTGAACGACAACGTCGTCCTTCCAGTAAAGCGCCACCTCAGTGTGACACGCTGACCTCAATAAAACATATCAAACCATTTTCAACCATAGTTTTCTGAAATGAATACGACACTTACATACATACATACTGATACAAGATGACTAAAAATGACGTCAAACGAAAGACAAAAGTATTTTATTGTGAAACCACATTTACGCAGTGACACTGGTGTTAGTCAGCTTTAGATGGTATTTCGTAAAGTTTATCTAAACACCTACTCACTTGTGCTTCATATTTAACTACAGACATGAGCACACAGCAAGAAAGATGTCGAGCTTTTCCTTTTTCATCCAGCCAGTTCTCTTATAAATGAGCACTTGTCTCAGTAAACTATAACCCAATTACGAGAATACCCACCAACGAAAGTGCAAATTAAATCTTCCATTAATGCAATTATTAGGAGTTGGTTCATTGAGATAATCAGTGTAATCACTTGCTTCATGTACGTCAGCATCAATTCACTAAATCTGTTTACATTTTGCTTTTATCCAAACACCAACTTTCCACCTCAGCCAAGCGTGAAAAGTTTATTGCGACATTCAAAAAAATAAAACTTTTTTTGGGAAATTCCACTTTTTTTTTTTTTTATGCACGACTAGAAATTGTGCATAAAAGCAGGTGGATGTAAACGCACACACTCAACACCCCCGCTGCCGTGCCGCTCAGTCCTACCTGTTGGCTGCGATGTAACCCATGAACAGGATGCTGGCGTACATGTTGAGGTAGAAGGCGCAGGAGCCAAAGTTGCAGTAAACCTGGTGGATGGCGACGGAGCTGCTGGCGTAGTTGATGATTCGGATGGGGAGACAGAGGCTGATCATGAAGTCGGCGACCACCAGGTTCTTCAGGTAGACGGTCACGCTGCTGGACACCTGCTGCTGAGCCCGGCAGAAGTAGACCTTCAGGGTGAAACCGTTGAGGAGCAACCCCACCTGCAGAGGAGACGTCCAGTACATCCAGTACACAGTCAGTACATCCAGTACACAGTCAGTACATCCAGTACACATTCAGTACATCCAGTACACATTAAGTACATCCAGTACACATTAAGTACATCCAGTACATTCAGTACATCCAGTACATTCAGTACACATCCTGTTCCCTGTATGTCCTGTTGATTTCCTACTTTACCCAGCATGCACCAATACACCAAAGTACATTCCTTGTAAGTGACAACCAACTCTGCAATAAACCAAATCCTGATTCTGATGAAGGTAAAAACCACCTGAAGCGTGAAAACCATGTTGTACAATTTGAGGAAGTTTATCAAATTCTGCCATTTCCATACAGCTTTCTAATGCAATACTTTAAGATGCGCATACGAATACATTCATGGAAACACGGTGATGGTCCACCTGCTCTCTCCCCTCTACCTGCTCTCTCCCCGCT
>CALSCE010009735.1:0-16963 GCA_943593645.1 Bovichtus variegatus | reverse complement strand
AACATTTTGTTTAAGGATGTGCGTTTCCTCTTTTGATAAATTGAATACAAATAAAAGATTTAATTAATTGTTGTTTTAATAATAATCATTAGTCCTTTTGCTTATTATGACACTATTTAATTAATCACTTAATTTGTCCCCAAAGGGCAGGTGGAGGCGCAGCAGTACAACATAAACACATCTTATTAATACAAATTATTAATGTGTTTGAATAAAACAGTACACAAGTTAAAACCATTTAGAAATCGGTTGTATGATTAATAAAAAAATGTTTTAATTGTAGGCAATTTACGAGTATGGAAGAGTTTTTATATTTGTTGGTTAAGCTGGTTTATGGGAGTCTTAAAAAAAAAAAAAAAGGGAACCTACTTTTTTTGATAATCTGTCTTTTAGTGGGTGTAATTAATTCATTATGTATCCTTCCACCACTGACAGACATTTTTATCTGCTTGAGGGGTTGATCTGTGAAGAGCACATCGCTTCACACAGGTGCACTTCAGACAAATGATTTATGACACATTTCAGGTAACACAGACAAATGCAACGTGGCTGACACTTTGTGCTCATTGATTCTCTGTGGAAAAACGTTGCAAAATGTCTTACATCCTTTGTTTGAACTGCGGGAGAATTTGACAAGCTGCATGGCGCCGATAATAAGCGTTTCTCTTTTTTTTTTTTTAAAGAGAAAAAGGAAGTTAAATGTTGACAAGTTGTATTGCAAAGGTTTTTGAAGTACCACACATTTCTGTGTAACTGTCAGATACACAATATCCAGAACTGGAGAGGGGAGAGGTTAAGGCGTGTTATTCATCATATTATATTATAGTGCGAGTGTGTGCACATGTGAAGAGAATCATGGGAGTGACAAATGATATTGCTCAAGGTTGACAGTGCTGTATAAGAAATGTGCATTTTATACATGCGTGTGCAAGAATGCATTTACCCCTGTATACTTGTGTGGGAATGTCCCCATCTGTGAATTGATTACATGTATGCGTTTGTATTTTGTGCTGCATTAGCATTCAGCGCACACACACACAATTCCAGACATGTGCACAGCCACAGTGGGATTGACAGAGTCAGTGAAGGCAGCAAGCAGGAGGAGAGGAAAGCAGGAGGAGAAAAAAGCAGGAGAGAGGAGTCGAGGAGGAGGAGGAGGAGGAGGAGGAGGGAGAGGTTGATGTGACATGATTTACAATGAGATCATTAACCTTGAGAAACAGAATGGCCTTTGCGACATAAACACTATCTCTCAGACGGACACCTTGCAAGTACAATACCTTGTGCACACACACACGATATACTCGTGATTGCTCAGAAAAACACATGCAGGCGTGTACGTAAAACCAAGCGTGTGCACACACACACACTCACAATGTTATCCTTAAAATAACAAGTCATTAGCTCTGTCCTAAATACTACAGTACTTGGTAAATCCAAGCAGGCTTTGGGTGTCGTGTGTGTTCACATTGGAGAAGTGACACAAAAAGCACGTTACAAAAAAAGTCAGTACTAACGCATACTAAAACTAATGTTTTGAGTGTGTTGTTGATGGACACTATTGTCCCACAATGCAGTGCACAAAGCAAATGGAGGAGCTGATCACAGCTGCCAAAAACAAATTGCCTGCGACTTTAATTGGCAGTGACCTTGTCACGTTCGAGTTTATTTTAATACTAGCTGCAAAAACAGTTTTGTGAGACAATTATTAGTATATACTATTAGTATGCTAGCGCCGCTGTACGGCTGTACTTATGCTGCTTGCCGCTTTCTCAAGAACCAACCGTTCATACAAACAACTTCACACTCAACACTGCGCTTCCTTGTGTCCTGAGCAATACACCTGCCATGAAATATTTGCATTACACACCCAAGTCACGGCTACTCAGTCAGAAAGACCAGTGAAATACACTGATTTGAATGCAGGACTTTTACTGTGCTGCATAATAGCTATTGTTAATAGTTTTACTTCAGGGAAAAAAGGTTTTGAGAACTTCTTCTACTACTGCCAATATCAACATTTCCAGTAAGAGAAAGGGTGAAAAGTAAAGCAAGAGGAAGTTTGCCTGGAGCCACAAAATCACTAAATCCATCCTTGAAAAAACACAAACCAAACGTATATCCGTGGTCCGAAAAAAACAAACACTTAATGGAGGGATTGATTTCTTAATAGGCGTATTACTCACTTGTTTTGACATAACAACCGCAGTTATAAAGTAGAGCAATAATTGAATTAGCGGATGTATTTTGCTAGAAGTAATGTAATTAGTGTTACAAGTTAGTAACAAGTTATACACAGGGGAAATACAGTGTATCTCACAGGAAGTCACAGTTACTCACGGTCAGAAACGCTGGTAAAGTGCACTCTGGTTCCTCTGCTTCCAGCAGGCTATCTGCTGATGCTCGTTGACTCCAGGGAAGTGAGGAAGAGTCCGGTTGTATCGTTAGCTATCCAGCTTTCAGCAGCAAAAGTGAACTGCAGTCAATGAGCCGCGGCCTGTAAAAGCTCGCTGCAGACGACGTGTTGGACTCAGCAAAGACCCGAAGCCCCGCCCCCCGCTGCTGAACGGAGCCAGTTTGCTTGTTTATTCAAAGTTTATTCATTTTGAACACGTTTTGTGTCCAAATTGCACCAAATTCGAGATTGCATGTCATTATGTCCCCAGCAATACACCCGCCAAGTGTGAAGTAGATCGTATCAAACGGTTCTCGAAATACACGAAGGACTACAGACATACAGATCAGTTGCTTTATAGTTAAGATACTATAAACACCATATCCATTCAATTTGCATTGAACGAAAGTCTGAAGGAACGATGTTAGGGGTCCATAATTGTTTGGTTTTCAGATACTTCCGCATTATTAAGTGCCATGTCGGTTGCATTAGAGCGTTCAGAAAAATCACTCTCCCACTAGGCTGTTCATTCATACGCTATTTGAAAGTCAGAAACTCGTAAATGTGATAACACTTAAATGACAGGAACGCGGCCATTAGGCCCAGCAGGGCTTTCAGCCAAATGCTAACTAATACCAGCATGCTTGTGCAACACGCTCACAATGATGAGTCTAGCATGCTAATGTTTAACAGGCAAACATTTTAGCATCAAACAAAAAGTACAGCTGAGGTTGATGGGAATGTCCTTAGTTTTGCAAGTATTTGGTCATGCACAAATTGCAGTTTTAACCTTAGGATGGTACTAGAAGAAAGGTCAGAGGATCACCAAAGTTAGAAGAATTCACCCTGACAGTTAAATGAATGTGCGTACCAAATTTCATGGCAATGGATCCAATAGTTACGGTTCTTCTCCATGTGTATCAACATGTTGACGGTGACGACAAACGGATCATACACTACGATGTATTGCAGATACAGTTCATTACCCAGCACTCACTCAGAGTTATCACACAATCCTTATTTATTTGTCCACAATCTTAAATCCATTCTATTATAAATCTTTAGTATGTAAACGATATTTCAATAAAACATTTGTCAACAATCTCTTACAGGTTAAGTCAGAGAGTGAAAGCTTCCCTCTGACGATCACACACTCACTACATACAAATGAAAAGAAAAAAAGAAAAAAACGTTCATTGACGGACACAAAGGCTCATGGGATTCAGAATGACAAAAAGCCCTTACAAAAGTGCATTACACAGCAGTCATGTCGCAATGCCTTCAAACTCCCATTCAAGAACAATAAAATAGACAAATATGTTTCCCCAATATATTTGGCAATATATCACTCTTCTTACTCAGATATGTTCAAAATATAAATTACAAAATGGTTTTGAAATAGTGAAAGACATTTTGGAATTTGTAAATTCTCTGTTAAATAGCAAAGCAATGTTTCAGTGGATTCAAGTCAGTAATCAAATGACCAGAGTGAAGACACTATTGAAAAGTAAAAGGTACATTTCAACATTAAAGCCTTCAAATAAAGGTCCATATAAGAGAAATATAAAAGTGATTTTTGGACTTTGGATTATTTGAAGGCTGCATGCTGAGATTCTGTTTGACACACTGCAGAAGTTATTTAAAACATCACACAGCAACAGTAAACAACTATATTGAAGAACAAACATCTTCTTTCCATCTAGAAAAGCACTCTATGAATAACAAAAAGTGTATCTATTTTAATTGTGTTTGTGTTTTTCTTCATCTAAAGGCTTTATGTATGAGAAAATGTCAAGTCATCGGCATCATCTTCACTTTTTGTCAACACATGATTCAAGTAAAGACTAAATATTTAAAGCACTGAAACTTACATTTTTATATGTGCTCCCTCTTTTTTTACCCTTGAGGAGTAAATCGGGACAATATGTGCACATTCTTAGTGTTTGCATGCATAGAAATCTTCAAACGTCAATTGCAATCATCATTAACTCTGCACTGAATTAAAGCCCGTTTCCTGAAGACAATTAAAACCGAATGATGTGGCGGTATTGCAGCTTTCACAGAAGTCCTGTTTCTTCCTCTTCTGCTTCAGGATTGCAACACAACCAAACAATTTATAATAATTTCTGAAAAGGCAACGATCTTGAAGATAGTGTACTGACTGTGAAATGACTATGAACTTTGAAACAGTTTACAGTACGTGCTTTGGACACCAATCATTTCTCCACCAATAATTCTACAGCAGCAGGATCTCAACACACCAATTTAAAGATTTAGTTACATGAAATGCTAACTAAAAGGGCTAATGGTACGTTTTAGCAAAGAAAAAACTAATTCAGTTAAGGTTACAGTTAAATTAGAGTTACATTTTTCAAACTTAAAATAGTCTTTAAAACATCAGTCTACTCCTTGTTTCCGGTCATTTCTCATTTATGTAATATTTGTATCGGTCAAGTATATGATTAATATGATTTAGATTTTTGCTAAACCATTTATAGTGTGGTAGCCCTCCCTTTAATATCTCTGGGTGTGTTAGGCCAATTTGGGTTATGTTGCTAATCATTAAACAGGATATAATTTAGGGCAAGATCGTATTTTTATGTTGGTGTTTTGCATCAATGAAGGATTTGTCACATATTTATTTCCATAGATAGGTCAAAAACAGACATTTCTGTCTGGTTCTTATATACATAAACATTTTGTTGAATTTATTGAATAATGTTGAATATTGATATCACAACATAACATCTCCTACTCTGTTGTCACTGTGCAGAGAGCACATTACTCACAATTTAGAAGTTTTACTTTATGAGAAGAGGCAAATAATGGGAACAAACTGTGATTTATCAATGCTTTAGAAAAAAAATGCACCTTTACTTCTGCAAGGATGCAGTAAAAAAAAGTTGCCAACAGGAGCTACATCTGTAGGTGCTGAGAAATCGGCAAGGGCTCACGCACGCACGTACGTCTTCACATTCAAATATGCAACAATCCTCCGGTCATCTAGGAGTGAAGTTGTAATGCTACATTTAAACTACAACTTTTTATAAAATGTAGTGCATGCTCACAATCAATAGTGTAACATGGTTTTACTTCATTGTTCAGCTTCTCAAGATCAGAATTCCTCTGATGTGTAACACCTCATGATCAAGTCGCTAGCTGAGGGAGACGTTTTCATAAATGCCGCGACCTTTCATCGAGGTTGGCGAGCGTCAGTTAACTCCGACCCAGTGGCCTTGAAATTATGCGCATGAGTTTAAATACCCTGAATGTTTAAAAAGTCAGTTTCACACCTGCTTCTTCTTCTCCTTCCCGTCACGTTCAGAGGAGGTCAGTTCCATCGTACACCACAGGCTTGTCCAGACTCAGATGATACAGCACTTTCTTTGAGATGAACCTGGTAACAGGAAGGACAGAGGAACGTTTGCTAACTATTTTTTAACAAACACACAAAGCCCTCACTGAAAACAAAGAGCTACTGAATTACGGCAGATGGTGACTGACCTGGAGAAAGAGTTGTCGAAGACGAGCGTGTATTCTCCAGCGTTTCTGACTTTCAGCTCCCCCTGGATTGTCTCTTTGTGGGAGTTACAGCGAGTCAGTGGGATCAAGACCTGTGGAGAGCAAAGGATAGAAATCTTGTTTGACATTTAGAACTAAAAAAGAGAAATATACTATATGTCTGCATATATTAGGTACAGATCTGAAAGGGCGAGAGAATGACAAGCATGGAATCTGAATCTAGTTAAGAATCTGCTCATCAAATCTTTTTAGGTATTTGTTTGGTCAGGACAGTTGGACTTTCGCCAGATACTTCGTCACTGCCCTGTCCCCGACTAATTCTTTCTTTTTTCTGTTAAAACAGCTTATGCTCCTCACTGGGATGCTGTGCTACAGCAGCAGAAGTAAAAACAACATAGAAATAATATTACTCTACTTGATCATTCCGCAAATATCTATAGAGTTTTCTGCATGCACAACACACTTGACGTTTACCTGAGGATGAACTCGTTGCTGCACTGCTACGGGTCACAGAATGGCCCCTAATACTCAGGTTGTCAAACATACCACAACTTCTCACTTTAACATGATAGATGATCAATAAATAATTAAGCGAGGGACAGAGACTCCACTGGAGCAGGACAAATCCTTAAAATCTCCCACATATACTTAGTTTTGCAGTTGTTTGGTTGACGTTGGTGAAGTGTACCCACACTTTGTTAAGGCTTACAGAGGAGGTACTGGTAAGGTGCCTTACCTTGGCCTGCTCCAGTGGAGTCTCCGTACTCTCCCTGTAGACCACACTGAAGGAGATGCTCTTCGGTTCAGAGGTGAACGTCCAGGAGACAGTTGGACCAGGCCCGCTCATTGAGATGGGGATGGTGCTGTAACAGCTGGACTTGATGAAGAGCTCTCGGGAGCTGTCCCCAAACCCTGAGATGTCATCCACCGTGAAGTGGACGGAGAGCCTGCAGCACAGGGAATAAAACGGGAAACAAGAAACTTCACAATAGTGTCGTATAGGTGGAAAAATCGATGCAACAGAACCAGAGATATTGTCTTTTGTATTCAATGCATTCTTGTTCTTCCTAGTCAAAACCTGGTGCCTACATTACCCACAATAGCCTAGCCTTATGTGAAGATGAGGAGTGGGCTTCAGGAGTCTGGTAAACTTGCTTCTTTCCAACTCCACACCCCCACATTTCTTTCATTTTCAAACGTGTAGTCTTCAGCCCCAACCGCCCAATAATTCATCAGATTTCTGTAGCCACTAAAAGGCATTCTATGACTTTTTTTTCCACAATCCGTACTACTCCCAAAGACCTGTAAATAGACTTAAAGACTTAAAGTTCACAATATATTTAAGTGTTGGAGCTGACATGAGGCATTAAAGCATTCTCAATACTGACTAAACAAACCTCCAAATTACAGCAGAAGCAAAACTGAGGTTCCACAACACTTACCAAGTAACATAGGGGGAAGATGTCCATGCCACATATGGATTAGCTTCATGTTTCACTTCCCATTTTGGGTTATAGTGCAACGTTAGAATACGTTAGAAACTTCCTCTGAAAGTTTATCCTTGTGATGTAGCTGCACGTAAACACTTTTGTACTCCCAGTGAAACTCACGTGAGGTCTCCAGACTTGAGCAGGCAGATCTCTGCATCCTGTACTGCAGCATTGAGGTCATCAGTATCTTCTGACGTGAGGTCTCCTGCACTGGCACTGCTGTTTCTACAAAAAAGTGACAAATATTTTACATTTATACATACATTTGTATCAATTTGTGGAGGATAATTTCCAGTCTTTTCAGTGTCAAAAGAGCAAGTCAAATGAATTGTAATTAAAAGTTTTACATAATAAAATAGTGAATCAGAAAAACTTTACGGTATTGTCCATCTTTATGCAACGGAAAGGGGTCTTAGACAAAGCTAACACAGTACACAAAATACACATAGCTTTAATGGCACTAAAGTACACACATACGGCAGTACAGGACATGCCAATTACACAATCACTAAGTCATTTTATTTTACAGGCAATGTATGTAGAAAATTGTTAAAGCTGAAAATAAAATGTATTGAATTATGAGATCAATTAATTTTTTCAAGATCATGCTCCAGAATTTATTTTCACTGCTAAACAGAACTGATTGTTAAGAATGTGGCATGTTTTCAAATAGAAAATCCATTTCTGTGGTTGGTATTAATACCTAATGTCACGGTTTTCTGACTCCCTGTGCCACAGTCTCTAGTCCTTCCCTGAGTGAGTGAGTGAATGAATGTGAGATACTTACAGTTGTGCCGCCCCCTGCTGTCCGTGTCCAGGAGAGCAGGCGGTGGCAAAAGAGAGGGAGTCACTGTCGTAGACCCCGCTCACCTCCTCCTCTGTGATAATGTCGAAAACACCATCATCCAGCTTGTCACCTTCGTTTGCTCCTAGAAAATAAACATCAGCTATGTTCAATATTGCATTTTATACTCTACTCTCACTGTACTGTGTATGCCGCTTCCAAAAACAGTCCAATCTAAAGTCAGAATCAGAAATCCTTTATTCGTCTCACAGAGGGTAAATTTACAGTGTTACAACAGCAAAGGTACAGTGCATATGAAAGACAAAATAAAATAAAGTAGGCTAACATATTAAATTAGAGAGGCAAACACATGTGTGATGAATACAACGTGTGCAAATACCTCAGCATTTGACGCATTACTTCAGTGTGTGTGTGTGTGCGTGTGTGTGTGTGTGTGTTTGGTTACCTGAACCACTCGTCACACCTCTCCCAGCCTGCAGCAAGCGACTGAAAGGTGTCCCCGGTGTGCTGTGAGTCACTTCCTCCTGCGGGTGGCGCTCAACCACTGCACTGTGCTGGTTGTAACAGTCACTGCAGCAGCGCTCTCTGTGGCCGCCCTGCTGGGTGCTCACTGTGTTACTGCAGCAGTAGTAGCAGAAGGGACGCCCACACAGTCTGAGAATAGACATATCGTGAGTGAGATAGAGTCAAAATTGCCGTTTATTTTAAAATGTAGATTATTGTACTGTGAGGATTTAGTATGTGGGCGAGTATAGCTTTTCCTACAGAGTTTTCTTTTTTTTAATCTAAATTTTAAAAGAGAGATAAATAAATAAAATAAGTCAATATGTAAAACACGGACACATGCATCAAAAAATTAGCAATTTTTTTTTGGTCAAGAAATTGCCACAATAACCATGCATTTAGGATGCTTTCTTTTTTTTTTTTTTTAAACATTTCTGAGATCTTGCAGAAAGTTGCTCTGCAGTTAACACGTGACAACAGCAAAAGAAAAGTTCATTTTAGTTCTAGCTAAATATTAATAATAATAGTCAGCTTTGATCTTTGAATAGCATCTCTCTAACAGTAAGTACAGAAAGGCCTAATTGAGTTTGACAAAAGGAACGTTCTTAAAGGCAATTTGAGTCCAGTGAAGAGAGGCTAAAACATCAGGTTTTTGTTTAATTATTACTATCATTACCCTGATGTTCATTGTTACAGAAATGTTCAGGCAAAAACATCTAATGAACCGTTTAACTCTCAGACTTGTTCATCAACATTGTGTAAATCCTCACATGCACAATATTTAAGCCAACGGTTAAAACCTAACAAACAGAAATGTTTTATAAATCATTTTAGTGGAAGTTATCACATGTTGTAAAAAACAGGTGCAATCTGTGTACTTTCTTTACTCAAACATATTGACACTACATGGAGTGAGACTGACTGTTGAACAACGAGCAGCAAAATTGACATTTGTATCAGGCTTTGATGACTACCATTCATTTTGCTGTGAAAGTTATTTGACTTTGCCATTGGGTTACATTAAATGTGAAGTGAAATCCACAAACAAAATGTCACTGGACTCCATTCCCTGTGACATTTGACTTTAATGACCGAAACAATGAAAAAGGTAAATGTCATTTTGGTGACATTGATGCACTGACTGATGAATTTATTTACTTTTGGCATCTGAGTGAAATGTTTGACAGGTGACAGGTTTTAGGTATTGTGTATAAATTGTATTTATAAATGTAAACATGTGGTGTGTATAAACTAATGTAATTGCTCTTAATGTTTTTTAGAACTACAATAGTGTATAAATATATATATATATATATATTATATATATAAAAAATTGTTTCAGCAAATGTGCTTTAGCAATCGAGAAATTACATTACAATGTCATTCCACTACTAGTTTAAAAGTAGTAACATTGGCATTAGTTTTATTGGTTGACCTGGTGATATACTGTATATTATAAATAGTGTATTTGTTTATCATACAAAGACCCATCTGACCTGCAGTTGTGCTTGCGGAGCCACCAGCTGAACTGAGTGTGACAGCCCAGACAGTAGTTGACGTCTCTCTCCGTCTCCTCATCCCGTAGTTTTTGCTCAAACTCCAGGGCATCTGTCTTCTGCCACAGTGCATCTTTCTCCCTGCAGAGAGCACCATCAAGCATATTTGTAAATGCACTGAAATCACACAGTATACTGCAGATTAAACAATTTGTAGCCATTTGAAAACACAAACCCAAAAAGGCATTAGGCAACAAATCTAGGCATCACGTCTCAACACTGTGCGTCGTGCAAATTTAAATCAAATTAACCTCACTAACCAAAAAAAAACATGGTATGCAATGGTAGATCAGAGTAAATATGTGCGTCTATACCTGATGAGTTCTACAAGCCTTTCTTCCAAATTGATTTTGGTGCGGTAAAGATCATCGAGTTCAGCAGCTGTCCTAAGATCAAAGCTCTGTTTGTCCTGTTTGGCTCTCCGTAGATTTTCACTCATCTCCTGACAGGTCTGCTGAGCCGCTGCTAGACCATCATCAGAACTGCATACATAGACAAATACACAGGCTTGAATTTTAAAAAACAGTACAGAACAAGTATGCCAAATTCCCAGCTAAGGCATGCTAAATGCAAAATAAACATTCGGATCCAAACACACAAGATTAAAATAAAATTTCACAGAGCAGTAATTCAGTCCAGAATGTGTGTTTATGAATACAGTATCTCACCTTGATAAATTCCCTTTCAGATGGATTATCTCTTCCTCTTTCTGCTGGATGAGATTTACAGAATCGGCCATCTGGATGTTTTTCTCCTCAATCTGTTGGCAATATCTCTGATTCTCAGCCTGCAATCAGTACAGCAAAGCACAACATTATTTCTGGTTCTTTGTGAATTATGCTTGTGACCATACTGTTATGATTACTTCAATTGCAGATATAGACAACTGGAACTTGAGTTTGCATTTATCACTCCTAGACACAGTGCTGCACATATATGCGTTTTGTCAGAGTAATCATATTACAGTGTTATAACAGTTTCCTTTCCTAAAACAACTTCTACGATCATGATTTAAAACATCCTTGGACTGCTTTAATGGGAAGAATAACCTGCTTGTGATGGAGTACTAAACTTTTTGGCAGATCTGGAATCAGTATATCTTCTCACCTCTAGCTGTTTGAATTTGTTCTCCAGGTCGACCACTTTCTCCTGTTCAGTCGTCAGCTGTAATTTCACTTCCTGTAACGCTTGATTCACAGTCTGGATGACAAAACAAACCACAAATTCATCAACTGATGGCAAATGTGAGGCAAATATGGTAAAAAATAAATAAATAAATAAAAATCAGATAATACATTAGATTTGCTGATTAACATCTACAGTAGCTTTGCTGATATTACCTAAACATAAAACTATTTAAGAAATATGTTTACATACACATTAGTAACCAGGGTACTCAGGAAAATCAGGTTATGCAAATAATTCTGGAATCGTGATTATGAAAAAGGTTTCTTGTTAAGCCTATATAAAGTTTAGGAAGCTTACAGGAGAAAGCAAACTGTAACCGGGTTACGTAAGTGCATGTAAAAACATTGAAGCACGCTACATGTATTTAGCTGAACTGTTTGCGCTGACCTGCAGCTGGCTGTCGTGGCTCATGGCTCTGCTGCTGAGCTGGAAGCGGAGAGCCTGGACCTCCTCCTGGCTCGTCTCCTGCACAGCTTCGGCCTCCTGTTGGGCCTTGCTCAGCTCCTCCTGCAGATCCTGCTTGGTTGCCAACAAACTCTTCTCCTTATGGAGCTGATCGAGGAGTCGCTGGTTCTCCTGACTCAGCTGCTCCATGCAGGTATTCAGCCTCTCTGCCTCATGAGACGCCTCCTCGTCCAGCTCTTGCAGTCTTGTTGACAAGCCCTCCCAGCGCAGACGAGCCTCTTCGTTCTCAGCAGTTAGCATACATACATGAATACCGAGTTCAGCTGTTTCTGTGTTGGCTCTATGGAGCGCCTCCCTGGATTCACTGTTTTCCAGACACAAGGCTTCATAACTCAGCTTCAGTTTATTGAACTCCTCTCTGGAGGCCGTCACCTCTGCAGCCAGGCCTACTCGAGCCAGAGCCTCACCGTCGCGCTCCCGGATAAGAGCCTCCTCGCGCTCCCGGGATCGAAGAATCTCATCTACATGCCGGCGGTTTAGCTCCTCTACCTGGGCTTTCAGTTGTTCTGCTAATACACGGAGGTCCTCCCTGGAGGACTCTGTTACCTCCTGCAGTGCCTGAACCTTCATCCTCTCGTCAGTTCCTGCTAGATGCTGAGCCCTGAGCTCCACCACCTCTCCCTGGAGCCGCTGCACCTCCCTTTGGTTGAGCTCCAGTTGAGCCTCAGCCATAACCAGCCTGAACGGGGCCTCTTTGGTTTCCGTTGAGGATGTCTGAGGCTCATCATGAGCCTTCTGCATTTTTTCATTGCTCTCTGCGGCTCCTTTTTCATCGTGCAGCTCCCCACTCCTGCTCTCTAGCTCCTCTGCTCTAGCTTGCAGATGGCCAAATTCAACAGACTGGTCTCTCAGCTTAGCCTCGGTTTCTTGGAGTTTTTCAAGTAACTCTGCTTGGCTTCTTTGAGACACAATGAGGTTCTTGTCCAACTTTGCAGCTTTGACAGTGAGTGAGTCCAGTTCCTGTTGAGTCATGGCTAGCCGTTTCTTCCACGAGGACTGGACCTCAAGAAGCTCCCGGTTCTCATGCTCTAGATTCTTTAATTGAGCATCAGATTCTTCCTTCTGGACGAGCGCCTTCTGCGCAATCTCCTCCAAATGCAGGTTTTCATCTAGAAGCTTCTTCTCCCGATCTTCCACACACATATTTGCAGCCTCAACCTTGCCCTTTAAGTGCTTTTCAGAAGCCTTTAAAGAAGCGAGCTGGTCCAACAAGGCTGCCCTGCTCTCTGTCAGCTGTTTCATGCTCCCCTCACTCTTCTTAACTGTTTGGAGTACCTTAGCATTTATTTCCATGAGATTGTTGCACTGGGTTTTGTAGTCCTCAAGGTTGTCAGAGGAAACAACTTCATTATCAGCAAGTCTAGAGCTCAGACTTTCCTTCTCAACATTTAGCTTCTCCAACTGCTCCTCTAAATGTTTGAGTCTCTCTGAACTAACGGTGACCTCTTTCTCTCTGTTTTTTAGAGTTTTTCTTAAATCCAAGAGCTGCGTCTCGAGCTCCTCATTCTGGCTGTTACTCATGCTACATCTCTGCTCTACCTCCTCCCTCTCCTCATGCAGTCTTCTCCTCAGATCCTCCGCCTTCCGTTCTCTGCACTCCAGCGATGCTTGTAGATCCTGAAGCTGGGCTCTCAAGTTCCCCGTCTCCTTCTCTTTCAAACTCAGCGCCCCCTGAATTCGACCGACTGCACTTTGGAGCTCCTCCAACCGTCTGAGCGCCTCCTCGCGTTCATAATGAGCTACGGCTTTTACTTCCGCCAGCTTCTCCTCACTGTTACTCAACTCTTCTTCCCTGAGTTTGAGCTCCTGGGACAGACGCTCAGAGTGCCTGGCTCTGTCCTCAGCCTCTCTCTTTGCCTCCAGCCTCTCCTCCTCAGCTGTCTTTAGTTTATCCAGGAGTTCCTGAATTTTCCAGGCTGAGTCGCAGTAGCTGGCGGTTTGTTGTCCCTTTTCTTTAAGTGCCTCGTCCAACTTAGAGAGTAGCTCCATATTTTTGTTCTCAGCAGATGCGAGTCTATTTTGAAGTTTACCGTTTATTGATTCCCTAAAGTTTTGAAGGAGATTTGCCCCCTCCTGATGATCTGTTTCTTGGTTACTTTGGGCTTCTGTAGGTAAAGGGTGGCCAGCGGACTTCTGAGTTGCCGATAGCTGGCCTTGAAGGTCTTTAACCACACCTTTCAGGTCAGCAGCTTCTTTGCCCAAATCTTGAACCTGGACCAGGAGCTTTTGCTGTCTGAGCTCAGACTGGTCGAGCTCAATGCGGAGGTTCTCTGCGATGCTGCATGAAGGGGGCTCCCCCAGCTCATCCAGTTCACCAAGGAGACTGTGACTCAGGTCTGGGAGCAACTCCTGCACCTGGTCAGTGAAGGAACAAGAGAGCTCTTAAGTTCAAACTGTCACATTTACACAAATATTTGTGCAGGATTGACTATGTAGAGTATGTATACAAGTATGCGAGTACCTGTGAGTGTGGGTAGCTGCTAACAAGACTGTTGATGCTGGAGCAGCGACTGGGAGGCCTCCACAGGAAAGCTGATGAGGCATTGCCTAATGTTCGCCTTTGACATAATGAGATGTCAAATATTAAGGTAATTAACACCGGTTAAATTATAAGAGTAAGACAAACATGACATCCAATGGATTATAAAAGAAAGCAACAACAATCTTGACACAAAAGTGGAACTTAAGTTGACAGAAACAAGTATTTAGATGGCTCTATAGAAACACTTTACGACAAGTACTGTATTTGCCCTAAAATACTTTCTAGAATGAAACTACAAACATACATGGGGTGTACACCATGTTGCACAGCTGTACTGTCTAATGCAATCCTATACAGCAGCCCTCGAAAGAAATACTGCATCTGTGAATTATATTATCTTTTTTTCTTGTTTATAATGTGTGTGACGGGTGTTGATTCAACACTTTTTCAGGTAATCTTCCAGACTATAGTTTGTGGTGTTGAAGGTGTTATTGCACTGCATTATATTGTACAATTTAACCAATTACCACAATAATGTGATGCACAACAAAACAAATTAGTTTTTTGTTTTTTTTATATATAAATGGAGTCCACTGCCTGTCGAGAGATTGTAAATTGTTGACAAGGAAGTGAAAAGTTTTGGAAAAGGTGCTGACTTGAGGAACAGCGATCAGCACTCACACATTGTCAGCATCCACTGGCACTCACACACACACACATTTACACACACTCAAGCAAAAAAAAAAAAAAAAAAAAGAAGAGCTGTGACTGTGCAGAGTGATCAGATAACTAAGTGTTACTTCAAGTTGTGAAATACCCAATATGGCTTCACCACAATTCTACCTAAGCTTTTGTTACCTCGCAAATGTTGGCCAATCTGCATCGAGATCGTAACCTCTGGCTGCCACGTCAAATTGGATCTGGTTGAGCTCGTATAGATGGTTGATAATGTCAGCAGTGAGGTGAGACTTGAGGAAGGGACTCCTAGCGTAATACCAGTCACTGCGTGGGGGGAATACAAACAAAAAAGTATTAAAACACAATACATAGGACAAGGACACACACACATAGATTTATTATTTGACACATAACAATGCTTATACTGTTAGTAAAGCAATGTACCTTAAGTTTATACTGTGCCGTCTATGTTAAGATAATATAAGATAAGATGAAATAAAATAAGACATGCTTCATTGATTCCATGCAGGGACATACATCATAAATAAAAGCATGATTAATAAAAAGGTACCACAGATGAGCCACAGATACTAGGGGGGGGGGTCACATAAGAATCGCAATTCTTACCCACGTTTCTCACATACGGAAAATTGATTTATGACGTTATTAATGAAGTTATGTGGATGGAAAAAAAAGCAGAACTCAACTGCAAGAGCACAGTGCAGCAGAGTGATCTTGAAGTTCACCTTCAAAAAAGGGAAGTGTTTGGGTGCTTTTTGGATTTAATTTAACTTAATAATAATAATATAAGAATAATAATTCGTTTTGCATGACGATAACGAGGTACTTTGTGGATACTTTGCACCCCCTCACCCAGAAACAAGCATACGTTAGTGGAGTGGAGCACCAAACTCCAGCATAATTTATCAAGACAAAAAGATAAACATTAAGTAAGTTTTGTGTGGTAACTGGAGAGCAGAAGAAATTAGAAATAAAAGCGCTGTCTCTAATATAAGTCTGGATCTCTCTTCCATTTACTGTGGGTGAATAGATTTTTTGACTATTTCAGAATTTAGAATCAATGAACTGTATTGAGACAAAAGGACTGTAGCTTACTTTAAACAGTAGAGACATTAGAGTAGAGTTGAGCTTTTCATCTAACTCTTGGCAAGAAAGCAAATAAGCATATTTACCAAAATGTTGAAATGTTCCTCTATATACAAAAATTGCACTTTAAAGAATGTAATCAGGCATTTTCGGTTTCTGCAGATTGTGTGCGATTGGCTAACCGTTAGCCTATACAGCATGTGATACCTGACCTGACACACATTCACACAATCTGCTATTGACAAACAGACACACAGCCTACAGTATGCGATTGAATGTCTTTAGATTATCCTTGTTAGATAAAGTAAAAATGAAATAAGACAGTTGGTTTGATGAAAGGCTGAGGAAGTGAGACGTGACTGTAGGTGTCGGATGCTTTGGGTGCGTGCTTCTTGTGTTTTCTCAGAAAACAGAAATAAGATGTAAATCAGGAAGGGAGAGTCATACTTCCTAAAAACAGGACATCCTCACATCGTAATGGTGTGGAACACCACACGCCTATGTAACTTGAAAGGAACAAAAATGACATAATACATATACGTGTATGTTTGTGTGTATAAGTGTGCGTCCTCTGACCTTGTGACTTTCTGGTTTATAAGACACTGCTGCAGAGTGTCAGCAAGACGCTGGTGAACGAGTGAGTAGCGGATGAAGGCCCTTCCTTTCCCCAGTGATGTCTTCAACTGAGGACACACAAAAATATACACTTAAGTGTAATTTCACACACACACACACACACACCAAAAAGCATGAACTGCAACTAGTTTCCAC
>CALSCE010009733.1:0-16489 GCA_943593645.1 Bovichtus variegatus | reverse complement strand
TTCCTGACAGTGTGGCAAAATGCAGCAGTTGGGTTATTTGGAAACCTCGACACTGTGATGCAAAACGCACCACTCTATAGTAACATAGGTACATTAATCATTATTAAATAATATAATTATGAAATGATGGCATTTTCAACAGGCATGAATGTAAACTGCAACGTGACCGGGTTGTGGAGGCATACAACTGCAAGGCGGTAAGAGTCTAGTTTTGTGGAGCTGAAGTATGATGTGCAACCTATTTTCAACGATCGCTATACAAGTTAAAATGTGTCTTTATAATCATTTTAAAGCAAAAAAAAAAAAAAAAAGAGTGTGCACATCCACCCCCAGTTGTTTTTTTAAAGGTCTTGTTATGTGTTTTGGACTCAAATAGTACACGATGTAATCATGTTAATCGATGACTACCAGATAGTTATTTTTAAACCAGCCTTTCCACAATCTGATGGTCCTGTTCAAAGTTTTGTGTGACAACTATGAAAAGGCTGTTGTATCTCCAGCAGCCTCAGGCCTCCCCGCCCAAACACACAATACGGTTTCAAGCTGAACTTATTGTACAACCATGTCTCACCCCAATAGTGTATTTGCCTATGACGCTCTGTGGGGAGGAAATCCCGTGAACATTTTATTTCCCCGTTTCATTTAGAGGCTAAAGATGAATAAAAAAATTATAATTCTATTTCAATCTTTCTAATTTCGTTTTTTCTAGATAAATCGATATTGGAAAATAGTGAAACATGTCCAACCCAAAGTGCAAGGTGCTGACTTTAAAAGTCTGATTTTGTCAGTCCAAAATCCAAAGATATTTAGTTTAATATGAGGGAGAAAAGCAGGAAATCGACACATTTGAGGGGCTGTTCACTCGCAGTGTGTCTCTGCCTGATCTGAATACAAGGCCCCAGAAGTTACCTGGAATGAAACGGAAAATGGGAGAGTTATGCACAAGATAAAATTGGAAGGCATGAGGGGAAATAGGAAGAGAGGATGAATGACAAGTTGTCAATTAATCTTATGTCGGTTGACTAATTGTTGCAGCTCAAATTAGGAACAAGATCCCATTCCTTCCTCTTTTCGTAGAATTTCTCAAGTCAGTTTCTGTGTGGTAACACTGAAGGCCATCAGCCACAACATGGCAACATCAGTAAACTGCCCCAAGTGCTGCAAATCTATCAATAAAGGTGTAAAATAAGAATTAAAAAATTCTTCCCAAAATCTGGGCTAAAAACAATTCCTACAGTGAGAAAATACTAGATCCAGTTATGTCTAATAATATTATAAAAAAAAGGGACAGTGTGTATGATTTACACAAAAAAGATGAATGTCAAAAAGTAGAAAAATTCTAAAATGTGTTTAAAATACTCCCTAAACACATCAATAAATACATCAATAAAATAAAGATAATAAAAAAATATTTATTCAAATCGCTAACTAAAATACAAAAAAAAGCCAAATGCAAATACTGATAATAAAAGTATAATATAATGTTGTTACTTATTAAACAGTAGAGCTTTTTAAATAAAAGCATTAGTCCTATCTGTTGACCAGAAACCATAACTGATAAGAGTAAAGGATTTCCTTCGGCCTGAAAAGAAGGAAGAAGGAAGAAGGAACTGCTCTTTACAAATATCTTTAAGCCCGGGGGCGAGGCCTCAACCTGAATATAAAGAAGGTGACAGCATCACACACTCCACATTGTGAAGAGAACCAGAAATCTTCACAGACACAGGTAATGAGATGCTTACGATTCTAAGTTTGGATGCTTTGATATTTTTTGTGTCACATGGTGCTGAAGAAATACCTTTTGACAAATGTTGTGGATTTAGTTTTTATACTGACTTTTATTTATTTGTTTTAGAGATGCTTCTTTCTGCCCTTCTTGTGCTGGGCGTCTGCCTGGTTCCTGCTCACTCCAAACCAGCAGGTAGGCTACATCCTAATCGCTGTTTATGTCTGAATTTGTCTGTCGCGTCACTGGTCAAGTTTAAAACAATTGTGTTACAATTGCTGAACAATTTGACGAGTGTGTTGTTTCTTTGCAGACAAATATTTCGGCAGTCCTCTCCTTCAACAGTGTTTTGAGGAGGCAAAGAAAGTCGTTGATGATGCTTACAAATACTCCAGAGAAGAGTGAGTTAATTTTATGAGTTATTCCATGTCACAGAGTAAAATAGTAGATTATCTTTCAAATTAATTCAGCATAAATGTACACTAAAGAGTTTTTTTATTTGGCATGCAAGCCATTCAATAAGTTTCTCTGTAGCTCAGTAGTTGTTTTATTATTTTTCAATCATTTTATTTAAAAAGTTACAGAAGCTCCAAAAAACGACACAATTTGGATTGATTGTTCGACTGCGTGACTTTTTCTCCTCCAGGAGTCTGAGACGCGTCCGCAAGGAGGTGGTGCGTCCTCACGATGCTCTTCGTCTCCTGAAGCAGCCTTCTGGTGAAACACGCTCAGCTGTGAGAGCTGCAGACTACATGGCACAAACCCTCCGCCTGCTGCGTGAGAGGGCGCATCATGTGTACAAACGCTCAGTCAACGCAACAGGTCAGACATGAAGCACCCGAACAAAGACAACACCTACACACACACACACACACACACACACACACACATACACACACACATTGTTTTTCTGACAACTGGTCTTAGTTCAGGGTCTGAGGTTTACTGTTCTGTAATGTGGGAATAGTGGAGCGCTTCTAAAATGTAATTACGGACCAGACATAAAGAGTTGACAATGTGAATCCATGAAATATGTGTTTCACATTTTTCAGATTTGCTCTCTGAAGAGGACCTGAGAAGGCTTGCCGAAATAACTGGATGTGCAGGTCAAGTCAGGCTTCCATCATGCCGCACAACACCAAACCTGAACAAGTATCGCACAGCCAGCAGCGTCTGCAACAACCTGTAAGAAACATTTAAGTGTCATAAAATGCTGTTTCAAAAACTCACTTTTTTCATTGAAGTAGCTTTTTTTCCCCTGTATTGTTGACTTTTGTAACACTATCTTGGACAAAAAAAAACATAGATAGACTTTTACATGCATTTTTTAAATATAAATCATCAAATTGAAGGCTAGGAGCAATTCACATTTTAACATTACAAAATGTCTTCATTATCAACTTTAACCTTTTTGCTTTCCAGAATAACAGTCTCGTACTTATAAGCTATTTAGGTAAAAAGCAATTTGTTTTGAATTCATGGAAACTTGTCGCGTCTGTGATCTCGACTGTTGCTAACTATCAGGGGAAATGCTCCTAAACATCTTAGGCCATACACCACAGAAGATGTGTAAACTTCTCAAGGATTTCTCAAGCATCTTTTCCAAACATGGTCGTCTTCTGTTTGCTTTTAGAAATAATCCTCGCCTCGGAGCCTCCAACACCCCCTTCGCCCGCTGGCTACCTGCTGAATATGACGACGGCATCTCCCAACCTAAAGGCTTGAACACAAGCCGAACATTCAACAACTTCTTGCTCCCACTGGTACGACTTCGAAATCCCAAACACTCGCGTCGATTAATTTACATTAATGCTGATTTTAAAATGAAAACTAAACATTTCTCATCCACTCTCAGGTGCGACAGGTGTCCAACAATATCCTCAGCACAACAGACGCAGGCGTAGTCAGCGACACAGAATTCACTCACATGGTGACCTTGTTTGGGCAGTGGAACGACCACGATCTCACCTTCACGCCTTTCTCCCCCAGCATCCGCTCCTTTAGCAACGGCGTCAATTGTGACGACAGCTGTGAGATAACGGAGCCCTGCCTTTCCATCCAGGTTGGTGTGAACGCTCAAACCCAAACACTGAGATGATGTTTTCACTAAAAGTTTCTCTCCATAACTCTTGGACTCTTTCCTACAAACAGATTCCTCCTGGTGACCCCCGCTTGCCCACCGGCCCAGATAGCTGCATCCCTGCTTTCAGATCCGCTCCGGTTTGTGGAACGGGATACTCGGCCTACAACTTCGGCGGAGAGCCCAATAGGAGAGAGCAGATCAACTCCCTGACGGCCTTCCTGGATCTCGGCCAGGTATACGGCTCTGATGATAAGCTTGCCCTGTTTCTTCGAGACCTCGAGAGTGATGGTGGCCTGCTGCGTGTGAACACAGAGTTCAGAGACAACAGACGTGAGCTGCTGCCCTTCAGCCCTGTCCAGATGAACATGTGTGCCACTCGCAGGAGAACCACCAACGACACAAACGCCAGAGAGGTGCCCTGTTTCATTGCAGGTTAGTCATCTTCTGTCAGTAATGGTTGATTAATCATTTATTAATTGTTATGAGTCAGTAATAAGTAGTTGTAATAAGAGGTTTGGGTTGTGAAAGATGGTTGTATATCCTGCTCTAGCCTCTAAACGTCTGCCGTCTGTCTAAATGATCTGGCTAAACCTTTGACCTCCCATTTAGCATTCATGAGCAATATATAAACACACAAATGGTTCATAACACACTCTGATATATAAAGACATTTTATAAGTATTATGTTTGTGTCAACAACTACAACTCCTATAAAGCATCCACAACTGGATGCTGATGTATAAACAGATAATGAATGTAGTAATGTAAAAATATGCCTTCATATTAGAAGTTATAATGACCCTTTATTGATGATTTGCGAACATTTAAAACTGCAGACTTGTTGAAAAGAAGTTGTTGTTAAAGAATCATGTTTTTGTCCCTTTATAATAATACTTCAGGCCTGCAGTTATACATGTTAGTAAATCATTAAAAATGGTTTTCACGACAGTAATCCATCAAATGTGCATTTTAATAATTTCAAGAATCCAAGAAAACGAAGAAAACAAACATAATTTTCAACTCCCTGTTGAAAACAATCACTGCATTATATATATATGTATTATATATATTTTTATATATATTTTTATATATATTTTTATATATATTTGATATATATTTTTATATATATTTTATATATAGGACCAGAGGACTTTTAGCAACTCAAATGTTCTCTTACAAATGTGTTATTGCTGATGTATAAGTCATTCAGACATTTTTTATTAACCATTATTAAACCTGGTATTTACAACTCTTCAGTGAAGACTTGAGAGGAAATGAGGCCCTCTGATCAACCACTTGATGTGAACATTTCTGTCTGAAGGTGATGTCCGCGCAAACGAGAACATCGCTCTCTCATCCATTCACACGCTGTTTATGCGTGAGCATAACCGCCTGGCTCGTGAACTGAAGAGACTAAACCCACAATGGGACAGTGAGACACTCTACCAAGAGGCCCGCAAGATCATGGGTGCTTACACACAGGTAGGTAAACCAGAGAGTCAGTCAGCGTTCAGGATTATGTATTTACATCTTCAAAGCATGTGTCACACTCCGCTGTCTCTCTCAGATGTTTTCCTTCAGGGACTATCTGCCTCACATCGTGGGTCCTGAAACAATGCGTAGACAGCTCGGCCGTTACCCCGGCTACAGTCCTAACGTGGACCCCAGCATCGCCAACGTCTTTGCAACGGCTGCTTACCGCTTTGGCCACTTGGCCCTCCAGCCATTCTTTTCCCGTCTGGATGATAACTACAGAGAGAACCCTCGCTTCCCCAGTGTCCCAGTGTTCACCGCCTTCTCAGCCCCCTGGAGGATCGTTTTTGAGGGTGAGTTGTACAGAGAAAAGTGTAGTAACTTACCAGTTTGAGCTGCAACGATTAGTTGATCAACAATGAAAATAATGGTTAGAAGCAGCCCTATTATCAGTCTTTCTCAAACTGACTTTTATTTGACCTCTCCAGGTGGTATTGACCCTCTGCTCCGTGGTTTGATCGGCCGCCCCGCTAAACTGAACACTCAGGATCACATGATGGTGGATGCTCTGAGGGAGAGGTTGTTCGAGTTTGTGATGCATCTGGCTTTGGATCTGGGTTCTCTCAACATGGAGAGGGGACGCGAGCACGGCTTGCCTGGTACATCCTTTACTCTGATTTTCCACCCTTTTTCAAAATGTTCTGCCTTTCTTAAATGTGCTCATCCATCCTTTGCTTACTTGCTGTCTACTCCTCTAGGCTACAATGCCTGGCGCAGGCTCTGTGGCCTGTCTCAGCCCAGCAACCAGCAAGAGCTCGCTCAGGCCCTGAACAACAGCGACCTAGCCCGCAGATTGCTGGAGCTCTACGGAACGCCTGACAACATCGATGTCTGGATGGGAGGCGTGGCAGAGCCTTTCGTCAGAGGCGGCCGTGTGGGGCCTCTGTTCGCCTGCCTCATCGCATCACAGTTCCAGAGGATCCGCCAGGGTGACAGGTCAGTACGTGTGTAGATACATACAGTGATGTGTTTTTATAGTGTAGGTACAGTAGGTGTGGGATTCTGAGGGCATAATATCTAAATGAAAATAGGTGCAGCCTGTGTTGGTTTCAGTCCAGTTGTTAGTATCTGTGAGCGGGTGCGCTCACACAGGTAAATGACAGAGGGAGAATGAAAAGAGGGAGCGTTCTTTGGGAGCGCAAAACAGTTTATTAAAGGCGGCTCCATCTCCGTCTCGTCCCGTCCCGGCTCGTCCTGGCTCGTCCCGGCTCGTCCTGTCCTGTCCGGTCCCGTCTCTCTCCGACATGAACCCAGCCTACTGCAAGACAGAACCAGGTCATTGGCGTGCTTTTATTGTGCGACTGATTACCTGATTCCGTCCAGCTGCCTGGCCTCCAGCTGAGCCACTCCCATCTCCTCCCCAGCAGCCGACACAGCCACCACACCCCACTGCCACATACCCCCACAACCCGACTCAGGCCGGGAGCCCACCGGCCGCAAGCTGACCCCCCCACAGAGAGCTTGCTTTACCCTCTCAAACGCCAGCTGACACTGCTCCGTCCACTGGACTGGATCTGAGGCACCCTTTCAGGTCAGGTCGGTCAGGGGGCTGGTCAGCTCCGAAAACCCCGGAATGAACCGCCGGTAATAGCCCGCCAGCCCCATAAACCTCCTGACCTCCTTTTTTGTCTTGGGAGCCGGACAGGCGGCAATGGCCGTGGTCTTCTCCAGCTGCGGCCGCACCTGCCCGCCGCCCAAGTGTTAACCCAGATACCGTACCTCCCTCCGTCCAACCGCACACTTCCTCGGGTTAGCCGTGAGCCCCGCTCTCCTCAGGGACTTGAATACTGCCCCCACCTGCTGCATATGCTGCTCCCATGTCTCACTGTGGATGATGACGTCATCCAGGTAGGCAGCAGCATATGCTGAGTGTGGTCGCAGCACCCGGTCCATGAGCCGCTGGAAGGTGGCAGGGGCTCCAAACAACCCGAACGGAAGCATCACAAATTGGTACAAGCCGTACGGTGTGGAGAAAGCAGCTTTTTCCTTAGACTCTGGAGACAGGGGAATCTGCCAGTAGCCCTTGGTCAAATCCAGTGTCGTGTAAAAACGAGCCGTGCCTAGCCGATCCAGGAGTTCGTCGACCCGGGGCATCGGGTAAGCATCGAATTTGGACACCTCATTCACCCTGCGATAGTCCACACAGAACCGTACTGACCCATCGGCCTTGCGCACCAATACGACGGGACAGCACCAGTCACTGTTGGACTCTTCCATTACAGCCATCTCCAGCATAGCCTGAAGCTCTGCCTGAACAATTTTCCTCTTGTGTTCAGGCAGCCGATAGGGCCGTGAGCGCACCGTCACGCCCGGGGGCGTCTCTATGTGGTGGTGTGCGAGAGTGGTGCACCCGGGCAGGGGGGAGAACACATCAGCAAACAGCCTTTGCAACGCGACAACATCTGCCCTCTGACTCAGTAAAAGATGGCTGTCACAAGAGACCGAGGCTGATTTGTCCGTCTTTTCTACCTCCGGTCCCAACTCATCTTTCTCCATCACCGTAGTAGCCAGAGAGGCAGAGGCCACCTCCCTCCATTCATTTAGGAGATTGAGGTGGTAAATCTGTGCCGCTCCCCCCCTGTCCGATCGTGCCACCTCGTAATTGACGTCCCCCACTCGCCGTGTGACCACAAAGGGCCCTTGCCACTTTGCGAGTAATTTGGAGCTAGCGGACGGGAGCAATACAAGCACTTTATCTCCCGGTGTAAATTGACGCAGTCGCGACCCTCTGTTATACACGCGCTGCTGACACCCTTTTGCTGGTGCTTGGACCCTCCTCCCAGTTTTCTTTTAGCAGGTCCAACACACCCCGTGGCTTCCTGCCAAACAATAATTCAAAGGGAGAAAATCCCGTGGAGGCCTGGGGAACCTCCCGCACTGCGAACAACAGAGGGTCTAACCATTTATCCCAATTACGGCTGTCCTCGTGAACGAACTTACGCACCATGTTCTTCAGCATTTTGTTAAACTGCTCCACCAGCCCGTCTGTCTGTGGATGATAGACACTAGTCCGGATGGAGCGGACGCCCAGTAGCGCATACAGTTCGCGTAATGTGCGGGACATAAAGGACGTGCCCTGGTCAGTTAAGATGTCTTTCGGGATCCCAACTCGGGAGATAACGTGAAACAGTGCTTGCGCCACACTCTTGGCCGAGATAGTACGCAGCGGCACTGCTTCGGGATATCGTGTTGCATAATCCACGAGAACTAACACAAAGCGATATCCCCGTGCACTCCGGTCTAATGGCCCAATGAGGTCCATGTCTCAATTGATGGTAACGGGCGCAAAGGCCCTTTTGGGGTGGCCGGCGGGTTAACCAGCTGACATTCACTGCAGGATGCATAGCACCGCTTCTGGTCCGCGCGGATGCCCGGCCAATAAAATCGGGCCATGTTCTGGTTCAGTGTTTTTTCATACCCTAGACGACCGGACATGGGGTTGTGATGAGCCGCCTGGAAAATAATTTCCCGACGGCTGCTCAGCACCAACAACTGGGTGTTTTCCTCCCCTGTCTGCGTATCGCGGCTCACCCGGTAGAACCTGTCCCTAATCACCGTGAAGTGGTGTGTTCGGGTGCAGTGGGGATCCATCGATACTTACGACCTGGTCGAAAGCATGACGGAGGGTTTCATCCCAGGACTGTTCGAGGGGGAAGTCCTCCACTGGACGCACAGGCTTGGACGGGGAAGCTTCGTCCCGAGCCTCCCCGCCCTCCCCCTCGAAGGGCCCCACCTCCTCCGAGTCCCCACTCAACACCTCACACAACTCACATTACACTCACATTAGGGGGGTTGGCGGCTGCCGGGGCACCGGCGGCACCGTGGACGTGCAAGGAGCTAGCAGCCGCTGCCCCCGCTGGGAGCCTCCTCCTCGGGGCTGGGGTCGGCCGGCCCGCTGGGACGCTCGGTAACCCGGCTTCCTCCCTTATGCTCCGCCAGGGAAGGAAGAGATGTTTCCTCTGCGAGGACGACAGCGGCCTCTAGGCTGATGGGCCGGTGGCACTGGACCCAATTTGCCGTGGAGGAGGGTAACCCGGCGACAAACTGTTCCAGTACCACCTGCCCTGCGATGTCCTCTGCGGAGTTGCTCCCTGGCTACAGCCAGCGCCTCGCCACCTCTGAGAGCCGCTGCGCGTAGGAGAAGGGCCGGCGTCCCCTGAACCGGCGGTGGTGTCCCTCCGGGGTGCTTCCCAGCCGGTCCAGGATGGCCCTCCTCAGCTGGTCATACGTCTGGCGAGAGGACGCCGTCAGACTGTGGGCTTCCAACTGTGCTCCCCCAGACAGCAGGGGTAGCAGCCGCATCCCCCACTCCTCCCTCGGCCACCCGCATGCCGCCGCCGTGCCCTCGAAGATGTCCAGGTATGCCTCCGGGTCATCCTCGGAGGTCATCCTCAGCATAGCGACGTGCGGCGGTCGGGCCGGGCTCGCACAAAACTCACCCTCCCGAGTGGCCGGTCGCTGCAGCAGCTCCCGCAGGAGAGCACGGTCCTCGCGCTGAGCGGCCGCCATCTCCGCGAAGGGCCTGGCTCTGCTGCCGCTGTAGGGCGGCCGTGCCCTCCTGCATCGCGGCGAGGAGCTGGAGTGTTTGCCCCAGCGGACTGGGTGGGGATTCCCCCTCCGACATGGTCCCTGTTCAGGCGCCAAATGTGAGCGGGTGCGCTCACACAGGTAAACGACAGAGGGAGAATGAAAAGAGGGAGCGTTCTTTGGGAGCGCAAAACAGTTTATTAAAGGCGGCATGAACGTTGGCATCTCCGACATGAACCCAGCCTACTGCAAGACAGAACCAGGTCATCGCTGTGCTTTTATTGTGCGACTGATTACCTGATTCCGTCCAGCTGCCTGGCCTCCAGCTGAGCCACTCCCATCTCCTCCCCAGCAGCCGACCCAGCCACCACACCCCACTGCCACTGTTCCCTCTAAGCTGCGCGCCTGCGCAATTGCGCACTGCTGACACGGTCTCCGCGCACAGAAAATCTACACTGCGCACAAAATAAAACTCCAGACTGAACTGAAAATAAAAAAAACGCATTTATTGAATGAAAAAGCTTGTCCCCAGCTCTGTAATAAGTTGTCAAACAGATATCTAGCAGATAAGGAGGAAACACATTAACGTAATGTAACGGTCCGAGCGCCGCGCACCGCCCGTCGACAATCTGACCGATCGCACTCCAACCCCCCGTCTGATGTTGCTCACAGTGGTCCAAGGGACTGCTCACCGAGTTTGTGTGTTTGCTCTGACACATGAAAAATTAGAGGGAACATTGCCACTGCCACAGTATCTTTTTTTATACCATTGTACCACTGTGGGAGTGGAAAAGACGGATAATATTATAAGTGACAGTTCACCTCAAAATCAATTATTTTATTAATTTATGTCAGATGCACACTCATAACACAATCACAAAAATAAATGTATTTCAAACACACACAATGTTGACAGTGACACTAATCTCTTGTTTGTAATATTCAGGCTGTGGTTCGAGAAGCAGGGTGTCTTCAGCCCGGCTCAGAGAGACGCTCTGTCCACCACCACCTTATCCAGGATCATCTGTGACAACACCGGTATCACTTCTGTCCCCACTGACGCCTTCGCCGTCCTCTCGAACAGGAACCGGCTCATACGCTGCTCCAGGATTCGACGCCTGAACCTCTCAGCCTGGAGGGAGAGACACTGCAAAGGTGAAACTGCACCGGACCAAACCTTTTGACCGTGGAAGACTCCGAGCTCTAAATTCACAATCATTTCTCATCGACTGTATTTTTCATTCTGTTTTCTTCTCTAACCACTTGTGTAATAATCGTTCTTCATATGTGGTGTTTGACCTTGCAGGCCCGGGTGATGGCTGTCATGAAGTCAGAGAAGAAGAGGTTGGTTTTAACCACTAACCAGTGGTAGTATTTTAGGAGCAGAACAAAGCCAAACAAAAGTTCAAAGATCATGCAACACCTGTATAACTTGTTATCATCTTGGTGAAGGTGTTTCTCACTCACATTTTGAAAACAAAATCCTTAAATTATTAGGCTAAATATGTTTAACTTCTGCATCTTCTTGATATGCAGGATGTGAATCAGCTGGACCCCGAGGAACCCCAGAGATTCAAAGAACCCGAGGAACCCCTGAGATTCCAGGGCAACGAGGAACCCCAGGGACTCCAGGACAACGAGGTATTCTATTCACTTATCTGTTCAGCCCTTTGTACATTGTATGTAGTGCCGAAAGTCACAGCCTTTACCCCACATAGAAAACAAACAAACTCAACCTCAGTATCTTCATATCTGGTCAACTTAAATTAAGTTTGTTAAATATAAATGAACATAAACATACATCATATATAAATACTTGAATACAGTTATATCTCTGTGAAGTTTGCCCATCTTTTATCCTTCACCAATTGAAACTTCAACAATACAATCAGGGCCTTTAGATTCTGCCCACTTTATTATCATGTCCCAGGTGTCATTATTGTGTACCTATCCTAAAAAACAAAACAAAGAACAACCTCCAGTTCATGTTTTCATAAGAGAGATTTCTTTAACTGAACGACAAATTATGTTTTAAAAGATGATGATAGAAAGTAGTATATTTCCATCTTGAATGTAGTAGTAGGAGTAGAAACCAAAATACTCAAGTATCTCTAAAGTGTACTTTAGTACAGTACTTGAATACATGTGTTAACTTACTCTCCACCTCTGGATAATTCAGAACATAGCAGCAGATAAGAAATGTAGAGTAGAATCAAAGCAAAGAAGTCATTTATACTTTTGTTCCTCTGCAGGTCCTGTAGGACCCTGAGGCCCAACAGGCCATCCTGGACTGCCAGCACTCAACATCAGTGCTTCACAGCAACAATCTGCCTTCCGCGTCCGTCTGGGCGAGTACAACCCATCCTCAGAGAGAATCATTCATTTCTGTCAGGTCGTCTACAACAAACAGAGCAATTACAGCACGGAGACTGTTCACATGCGTCATCCCCGGTGTCTATCAGTTCAGATTTCTTTGCAAGTCCTTCGTCAGGTCAGGAAATGTGGACCTGCATCGTGACAACGAGCTGGTGCTGCGCAGTTTCAAGGTTTATCAGGGAGGTCAGCACTTGTCATCAGGGGACACGCTGCTCCGGCTGGAGGAGGGAGACAGAGTGTGGCTGGAGGCCAGCGGCGGGACAGTCGGCCTGAGCACCGAAAGCTACTTCCTGTGTGATACAAACAAACCGCCACCCTCTGATAGACCAGAGGTCTGTCTGCTTTATGATCTGTTTTCTTTACTCTATGCACTGAACTTCACTTTCCATTAATCACATCTTATTAATATTTGTATATTAATATATTGTTAATAATTTGTGGCTGATGGACCAGGCTAAGGCACACTATACAACTGTACACATTTTATACTAACAAATAACAAATATTTTTTAGTTGCATTCTAATGAACATGAAATGTATATTACCGCAATTCTGTTCATCTCTGTTACAGCATGCAGTCTATTGGGCCGAAAATGAGTCATTAGTCAATTTGGTGTTCTGATTTACAAGTATTATTATGAATATTTTATTGACTGATAAAATCTAAGCATGCCATTTCTCTGTGAGGCTTACTTAATCTAAATGTACCTGTTTTTTTTCATATTCAATAAATAAACTAAATAGATTGAGCCACAGCAATCGTTTCTTATTTGTCTTATTTCTGAGACATCAGGAATTATTTCATGGACATCTTATGTGATCTGCAAAAAATGAGAGAATTACCCAAAATCTAATTTAAATGCTGCTAAACTGGGTTTAGTTTAGTTGTAGTAGCTTCTGAAGGCAGTTTCAAAGTACAGGACAAAGGTTTAGAGGATTGTGGCATAAGGTCCATTTGTACAAAAAGACAGAAATTTCATGATTGTTTAAAGAAATCCTGTGCTGCAGATATGATGATCAAAAAGTAGCTCAGACTTGGACCACAAAATATGTTTTCTTTCAAGCAGATTAAATTCAACAAAACTGCTCAGTTAGTTTAGTTTTAATATTGAATACAGTAAATGGAACAACAAAGGCCAAAGTGCAACGATCATTTTAATGTACTGTATGTCTCCTGTAGGTGGAGCCATTGCAAAATAAATGTATGATTCATGTGGCGACATAACTTCTGACAACTAGGCCTTGAAAGCACTGCGTCTGAAAGTCATTATTTCCATCAAAGTCACAGTTTATTATAGTATTTCCGTCTCATAGTTCATTCTTAAGCAGCCTTCCTCCATCTAAACACAACACAGAGTCAAGAGACAAAAATATAAATGTTTTACCTCAGTCTGTTTTGTTCAAAATGTCACATTTTACTCACACAGTTATCCCAGTTTACTTGCTATACATTGTCATAACTATTTCAACAATGTTAAAGTTATTAAGTGTCACTGGAGGCCAGATCTTACTTAGCATGAGCTGGATATGGGGGAAGGATGGACACACTTAACACACTAACATTTACACCTGTGGTTAGCTTTCTGTATATTCTCCAGCCCACCTGGGCTGCACGTGTTTACACTGTAAAAGGGAATTTGGAGCATCGAGAGGAAACTGGAGGTGAACATGCAAACTTACAATACGGTTCTTGCTGAGAGGCGACGGTGTTAACCGCTGAGCTTGTCTTAAAAGCAATGTTCGACATTTTGGGAAGTATGCTGATTCGCTTTCTCGTTAAATTGTTAACTGTTAAATTAGACGTCTGATGCCACTCTCATGTTTGTCTTTTGAATATGAAATGATAAATATGATTATGCTTCTTCTCTAAACTGAATTGGTCTTTGTATGAAAAATTAAAATATATTATATATATAGGGCATATATAACATATGAAAAGAAAAACATAACCTTGTGTTCCTCAAACAGAAGGTAGGACATAAACGTAAGTCTGCTAACCACTTTGATCTATGTTTTTATATCATTTTCTATTTGCTCCCGAGTGTATTTTACACCGCTTGGGTTGCAGCGAAAAGAATAAGACTAAAATATTATCCTATTATCATTGTCAGAATTTCCCCAAGAGTATGAATAAAGTATATTTTATTTTATAAGCATACATCTAAGCAACACCTTCATTTAATGTAATACACAAATATAATTATAGTGATATCTACTCGTGCCCTCGATGGGCAGTGATATTAATATCTATTAATGTACACATTCACACAGTCGGAGATTTTTTGCCAGCTGTCCTTCCTGCATTAGGCCGTTTAAACAGTTTTTTTTACTTTTAGTCTGGATTATGTGCTAAACTTCTTCGTATTTGTCTAATGTAGTAGTTTACTCTTCATTTGTAAAATATGAAGCTCTGCTGACAGCACACTTGCCTATATTTGTAATTGGTGCAAACCCTGCCCCTTTTTATGTGAACACGCTCATAGCCAGACTGAGAAATCCTGCCTTCACTTACCATCTGATAACCTCCGTCGTAGGACCGCTGAGCCGGGTCGCGGTTGTTAGGGTTAGTTAAAGATATCCTGGGTATGTTGAACTCTCTTCGTAGTACAGGCCTCTGGATGCTGAAGAACCTCCTACTGAACCACTCTGTAAACTATGCCCAGTTGTTTTCCGTCAGTTTTAGGGGTTTTGTATGAATCCTGAACCAATTTCCCTGTGAGGGACGATAAAGATACTTGGAACTTTGAACTTTGAGGGTACATGTATCAAGGCTTTAGTAATAATAGTCCTTATTATTTTTTATTATGAAAAACACTTAATGTCAAAGTACAAACATCTGTTTTATGTCCAATATTGTTATTTGTACATGTACTACTCTAATTGTTGCAACAATCCAATTTATCCAGAGAGATCATTAGAAATGTGTGAAATAAATAGCTGAGTTAAGACAAATATTGAAGCTACAGACTTTGCTTTTCTCCCTGCTAATAGTTTGTGAGCTGTCTTAATGATAAACTGACTTGACACTGATTTTGGGTGAAGTCGAGATATGTTCTTCTTTTTTAGTGTAATGTAATATTTTATAGAAAAAAATGTAACTTAATGACGTCCAAATGTTATATATACCTCATGCTGTATGATTGTGCTTATTCCTCTCTAAACTGAATTGGTTTTTGTGTGAAAAAAATAAAAAATACGATATATATATATATATATATATATATATAACATGAAAAAAACAAAAAAACATGTGACCTTGTGTTCCTCAAACTGTCTTTAAGCTTAACAAGATACTATAAAACTAAAATAACACAGTTGTTGACCTTACACTCAGGTCAAATATAATGCATTGACTTTTGTTTATTAATGGCATAAAAAGGCTTAAATATTGCATAATGCTTTGGTAAACTCGTGAAATGTTGTGCAGGTTGTTAAACAAAGAGTTGCCAATTTGAAGTGCATGTGTTCTAACAGTCAAACAGAATAACGTCTCGACTGTTGGTGCAAGCTGATGCACATATGTGCCAACCTCGATATGGGCTGTCCCGCAGTGAGACGGACTCAGACAGGATGTCTGAAAAAAACGAGAGAACTGTATTTCTCTCTTCCCTTTTTATTGTAAACTTCTATGTTTTCTTTTATCCATGAATGTTTGCAGCACCAGTAGTTGTACTATTTCATATTTATTTGCGTTGTGCAAATTGCTGATTGCAGTCTAATGAGAAATAGGGGAAGTGTTTGAAATTCCTGAACATAATCCGTCTGGTGAAAGATCCCTTATCATTTATTGTCTCCAGTAAGAAGTAGACTACTTCCTTATTATCTTCATAGTAAAGAGGGAGGTTTGTATTATACTACTTTGGTATTGTGACCATGAATAGAATAAAATATGCATGACTCGTTGCATTTTCAACAAAAGCTCTGCTTCCTGGACCCTGGGGAATAACACTACAGGGCATTGTTGAAGCTGCAGCTCACTAAATGAATAACTACAAAACCTGGGAGTTCTTGCAATTTGGTCTGTTGTTCATCTTTAGAAAAGCAGAATTTCTTAACGTCACCCTTTTGTCAAATACTCACCCCGAGGTTGACTAACATCGTTTCAGCCATTGCTGTTAGTTTCTGCTTTTTTTTTTTTTTTTTTAACCCGACTGACTGACCCGACTGACTGCTGAAGGTCCGGTTTGTCAGTCTGAATTCCTGACAGTGTGGCAAAATGCAGCAGTTGGGTTATTTGGAAACCT
>CALSCE010009731.1:0-10504 GCA_943593645.1 Bovichtus variegatus | reverse complement strand
AAAAAAAAAAAAGAAGAAGAAAAAAAGATTTATAATATTCAACATTACAAGAGCAGCTGCTCTATTCAGGTGGGACACATAAGTATTGCACAAACATTGACCAAACTTGATGAAAAATCGGTTTAAATCCCGCACACTGCGATTCCTTTGATAACCCATATTTTTACTCATCTGAACCACAGAAAACCTGCCCAGGATTTAGCATAAGTGGCTCTTTGACCCTGCTCGCATTTACAACCCCATCCTCACTCAACAACTGGACCACATACTGTGGCACCAAATTTCACTTTGGAATCGTTCTAAACTCTCAATTATTGAAGCCTATGGAATAAATTATGCATTATCCAAGAACACAAAAAAAACAAACAAAAAAAAGGCACATTCAGTTTAAATTTCTCTTAGTCTGAAGTCAAAGCAGTTGCAGATACAAGGATGTTTCCCATGGCAGTTTATCAAGTTTTGCCTTAAACAGGAACATTGAACTATTTTGAACCATCTCACCGCTGGAAGAAGAGCCTCTACACTTGGAATGTTTTTTATCCCACGATCCGCCTGTGTGATCGGTCAATGTGGTCATTAGCTTTAGAGGCTCGTCTTCAGGTTGGACAGAGATGCTTGGGAATGCAATCTGGTTGCTGTGGTTGTTCTGGCTGGGGACTACCTGAACACGTTTATCCAGTCAGGTGACCAACCAGTCCGGGGTGCAGGCCTTGTTTCAGGACATCAGGCCGATGTAGCTGGGGCATGTAGAGTGTGGGAGGAGGTGCACCGTGGTAGCTGGAAACAGGGTAGCCCTGACTGGGAATGGGGGAGTGGGCCATGTTCAGTGGGGAAGGACTCTGCTCGTAGTACTGGCCGTCGCACTCCTCGTCTAGTGGCAGGGCCAGGCGCTTTCCTTTCTGTCTCCGGTTGCAGAACCAAACACGTACGACCTGCCAGGAGAAGCATTTGTCTTTTTTTTAAAAAATAAAATGCGACACAACTGAAAATCGCCTTCTTAAATAAAAAAGGGAAACGGCATCCCTTTCGGTGTTTGTACTTACATCTCTCTCCAGACCCAGGTCATCCGAGATGTGTGTAATCTCCTGGGTGTTGGGTTTGGGACACTTGATGAAGTACGTCTCAAGAGCGGAGCGCACGGCTCCTTCCAGACTGGTCCTCCGCTTCCTCTTTCTGGTGTCAACAAATACTCGCTCAATCTTGTACATCTGGAGGAAGCAGAAGCATGTTCGTAAAGGCTCATGTCATGTTGAATACAGCATTATTCGGGTGTGTACGTTCTATATACTAATAAGATCTGGCGCACGTTACATATGCAAGTCAAGGTTCTTGCGAACAGCAAACGGCTTAATTATGGCCACTAGGTGGCATTATACACTTCACGAGAGTAGAGGGCCTCGATTCAGGTTTGCTCAGCAGGAAGTTAGCAAGGGCTGAAAAGACCAAAGACCCCAAGGAGCTTGGTGATCCTCTGTTGTCTTGTAAACTAGTCGGCAGATGTCCGAGTAGCAGACTTACATCCTGGGGATTGTCCGAGGTCTCGGCCTCATTCAGCCATCTCTGAAGTAGGGGCTTCAGCTTGCACATGTTCTTGAAGCTCAGCTGCAGAGCCTCAAAGCGGCAAATGGTCGTCTGGCTGAACATCTTACCTACACGTACAAAAACAATATCACATATCAGAATAAGAAGCATCGACTCAAACGTGAAAACAGAGATTTATCTACGCAAATCCCAATCTTTAAGGAGTTTTGTTTTCTTCTTTACTCAGGTTAAGACAAATCACTTGCCAAACAGATACAGACTACATCAGTTACTCCTTTATTAGTGATGTAGGTCCTAATAAGTGATATACACACCATTGGGAATCCATGAAACGTGTCAAACTGGACTACCATACAGATTGACTATGATGACACTCAGTTATGACAATTCCTCATTTGCATTGCCTGATGCTGACGATACACACACACACACACAATTCTTAAATTACTCGCTAAATTACTGAGTTGAAAAAAAAATGTTTTCTTAAAAAAAACAATACAAACCAGTATCTCCATTTGAGAGCCTAACTTACCATAAAGGTTACCCAGAGCAAGCCCAACATCAGCTTGGGTGAAACCCAAGGTAATGCGTTTGTGTTTCAGTTCCTTGGCAAACTGCTCCAGTTCTTCTGTGGAAAGATTCTCCTGAACAGGAAACAAATTAAAATATAACATTTCAGATAGAAAACATGGGCACATTTCTAGGGAAGTAATGTCTAAGAAAAATTCCCACGATTCTCACAAAAGTGCATGTTTGGTTAACATTTCAGCCCAGATTCAATGAATGGTTCTTACCTCCTCAGAGTCGCTGCACCCGCCACTGGAGGACCCGCTGCTCCGTGTGGAGGAGGCCGGGTTCTGTGTCTGGGGCCCGGCGGCAGTCTGGGCTGTGTTCACACTGAAAAACGCGTTCCCCGGAAGCCCGTTGCTTGGGGGTGACGGGGACATAGATGGTGAAGATGCAGAGGATGTTGAGGGATTTTGATTATTGCTGCCGGGTGGTGTGATGTGGGTGATCCCGGGCCAGAAGGACGGGTTCCAGGCCGGAGAGTAGAAGACTCCATGGGACATGGCAGCAGAGGCAGCAGTTGGGTACTGCTGAATCTTTAACTCCGTTGAGTAGTCATCACCGGTGTCCTTCTCAGTCTTTATTTCGGGCAGTTTGATTTGCTCCCTGGTCTCGGCTATGGGGGGACTCAGGTTTGTCGGCTGGGCAGCTGCGGTTACGCCGGGTACCTGACCGGTGAACTCGTGCGCAGCGAAGGGATACCAGTGTTTAGGTTGCCCAAACTCTCCAGTCGGCATGTCGGATCCCCTGTAGTCACCGGTGACGGGTGGGAAGGGGAAAAAAGTCTGCGCGGATGCTGACGTGATGCCACTGTAAGCAGATTTGTTGTAGAGGAGGCTCGGGTCTGTCAGGACGCCGTGAGGAAGCTGGAATGGCGCAGCACTGCCCAAACTCTCATGACCCAAAACCTGGGTGCAATGGTTGGTCCGGCTGAAGTCATAAGGCCGGATTTGGCACTCCGGACTCTGTGATCTTTCAGACATCTTCCAAACGGCGTGAAAGTCTATTAAAAAAAAATAAAAGTTAGAGGCGACTGATTCTAAATCATCCGTATGACGTTTACGCACACAACAGAGAGCAATGCGAAAGGAAAACGCTCTCCAGAAATAGTCCGAGAAAAGTCCGTTTTGGGGGAAACTGTGCAAAAATGTAGGCCTGAGCAGTTGCCGTTTTGGTGCAACATAACCACCAATACGCCTACGGCCTACTCCACAAAGTTCTATGTTTAACGCCACTCACCTCACCTTCAAGCTCAAATGCCCCTCTCCTGCCCCGGCTCCACAGGTTTTCCTAATCACAGCTGCGGGTGTTGGAGATCACCGTATCTCTTCGCCCATTGGCTGGCGCAAACAATTGCGCACAGCTGATGGTGAATTTGTGAATGACCTTGATTCTTCCCAAAGTACTGGGCGTGTTCTCACATAAACATTGGGCCATTTTTGCTGTAGACCTAGAATGTGTGTTGCTTTTTAAGTGAATTTAAACTCATTACGCGCAATGTAAAACCATTACACAGAGAAATATTAATAATTCAACACTTTTAAGTCACCTTAAAAAGCATATTTACATTGCTAAATAGGCACGGGTCACTGCTCCTGTAAATACATAGTGTGACACTATAACTTGCTCACCTCATACATGAATTATAATGCTCAGTTTGTTTAAGTTATTCCCACTTTAAGGAGATGGCTTTGATATTAAAATTCCTGTCATTCAGACCTGAATTCATTTTTAACACTAACATTTCAACTAAATGAAATAAATTGACATTGTAATCCTTAATAACAGTGACAAAACTAATGAATTTAGTGAATTGGGCAACATTTCATTTGAAACAAACAGGCAAGGGCCAAGCGAATGTATGCTTCTTAGAATTTTTTGGCAGCTCATACACATATACATAAATGACAGGAATAAAAAAATGTGTTATGACTACTGGAAATTTCCTCTAAGTGTTACATAAAGCGTGAGATAAGCAGGGTGAATGTACACCCTTGTTTTCGGGGAAATGCGTCAGAAGTAGAACATGATGGACGACACATGACGCCTTGTGACTTTTTGTGTATTTTTTTTTTTAACTAACTGAATATTTGGGTATGTTTGCCTCAGGTCTGTTAAATCGTCGTAATTGTGTTGGAAACGTGTGTTATTTGTAGCTCCTGGAATCAGTGATTACATCTTTTATTTACATCATATAAAGCAGATTTTTGCAAAAAGGTAAAACAAGGTTTGTGTCTCAATACTTTTTTTCAAGATGAATATTTGTACAGTAAGCAGGCTTTATATCTGAGGTTGCAGGCACAAGCTGTCATGATGTTAAAAAGCACCGGACACTGTGATATTTTGGCTACTTTTGATTCTGAATTACATGCCAAACTATAAATGGAAGACAACTGAGAACTAAATCGTAAAACCACAAACAGCATTCAGGTGAACTTCTCCCATTAACCCTTGATCGATGGTCGTTTAAAAAGCCTGGATGGCTGGAGCAAAGGTACAGATGCGCTCCCCCAGCGCGAGTCGTTGGCCGCAGATTGCGGCAGGAAGACACACTGCGGGAAGGGAGGGGGGGGTGCCATTGTACGACCTGGCCCCGGGGCACCCTGTGGATTTCAGATCCCGAGTTGCGATGGTCGACCATTAGCTCCTTTTCAGATTGGAACAATAAGTCTCAACCCTTTGATTCCGCCCCACACCCCCCCCCCCCCTCCTCCCCCCTCCCACCTCCCACCTCCCCTCCTCTGAAACAAACACCAGGCTGAAGTCTGCAGGTCTGCAGTACCTCAGAATCCAGTCTGATATGGCCTAAAGGTCCAACAGTGGTCTGAGGACCAAGCTGCTGCCTTCAGGTGAAATAACCAAGATGTGTTTCAATATTTCTTATCCAGTTTGAGATGAATTAGCATCAGATGTATCATTTTTGAAGCATGTAGATCAAAATGTACCCATTTTTTTGGACTTGTGGCTGCTTGAAATGAAGTGATACCTGGCTGCTGAACAATTTGATTAAACAATGATGTTACCTTTGCAGATTGGGCTTTTAGAGGCAATATTTAATATAACAAGTCGTGCACAGCTCTTTAACTTTTCAATTCAGATATAGCTACTCTACATATTTTTTCACAGTAATTTGTCATACTCTTGTTGCATTTTCTTTTTAGTACATGTATGTTTCTTAAAAAAATTTTTTATATTTGCTTTGTTTTTATTTTTAATGTATGTATGCACCATTATACACCAAAGCAAATTAATTGTATGTGTAAACCTATTTGGCAATAAACCTAAATTATGATTCTAATAAATCATCCGTTTTAAAAGAAAACTGATAGAAACAGTTTGTTGTATAAAAAACAATATAGAGTATAAAAAGGTAAGAAAGGGGAAAAGGAAACCATTTAAAAAAGGAAATAAAGCTCAGTTCGAATGGAATTAAAACTCAACTAAAAGGAGGAAAGCCTCTTAGATAAAAGTATGTTTTAAGAAGGGACTTAAAGAAGACAGAATATAGACAGAATTTCTTATCCTAAGTCTGAACAATCAGCTCATACTACACTATAACCAGAAGATCTGCACTCTCTCTTCCCTCAGATACAAAGTAATGTAGCTCCAGGATCAGGGAGCCACAAGAGCCTGGTCAATAGCTTAAAAGACATCAAACCCCAACTATACAAGCATTGTCCTGGGCCATGGACTTGGGAGAATAATTGTCATGCAAAAGGCAGACAGCAAGAGAGATAGTAGACTTCAGGCAGGGCTTCAGAGAGAAAGGGACAGCAGAGCACAGAGCTCTCAGGGTGTCCGAAGGAGGGAGGGGAGAGGGGGGGGGGGGGGGGAGAGGGGGGGCTCAGTGTTGAATAGCTCGGTACAGTGAGGAGGAGATGTGTGAGGGGAGTATCTGGGGATTTAGTTGAAAACCCCCCAGATGTCTCAGATCTTGTCTTTAGTTCTTTTTAAGTGGCCTCTTCAAGACACCTCAGAGAGATCTGCTCGCAGGGCAAGTCCGGTCACACAGAGAAAGGGAGAAAGTTTCAGATAAAGGGAAGCCTGTTGATGCAGCGGCAGTGTGAAAGTGTTGCATATCTCCACCAGTCACACCAGTGGAGACAAACATACCTTTACCGAGAGCAATATAAACAAACAAACCCCGAGTATCACACTCATTCGAATTATTGTTCCTCTTTATTTTTCCTTCTTTGCATCATCACTGCAGGCTGTATGCATGTATTTAAAGGAAAGCAATAACTGGGCATGAGCGTGTGCAATGTCACACGCCTGCTGTAAGAAGATTGTTCCAGATGAGATCTGCTCTCTGAGGAACTGTTTGAAGAACTGTTGCTGTGGCTGTTACTTTCCTTTATTTCTTGACACCGTCATCGTTCATCTCCGGACGTATGGGTTTTCTCATGTTGCCACATGTGAAAATGACACAAAGATCTAGCTGCCTGTCACATCAAGGTTCCCTTCAAGATTCAAAGGCTTTATTGTCATATGCAAAAAAAGCTACAAGGTAGTTGTGGGCAATGAAAATCTTAAATCCCTGGGTCCTCCAACAATGCAACATACAGTAAACTTAATACATAAAAAGAAAAGTAAGTAAAATGCAGGAAGTCAAATATATACGTATAAATAGGATAAGATAAAACAGAATGTACAATTTAAGGTGGAATTAAATACTGTAATAATGTTCAAGAGGCGACAGCGAGTTTCCTTTAGCAGACTTCTGAGAAGTTCTGTTTATTTAGAAATGCCCTGAAAAATGGTGTCTTCTCATAAAATTGCTAAAAAATGACAAGTTCCTGAATAAAGACACTGTAATCTACTCAACTGTTGTTGCTTCATTGTAATGTTTTTGTATTTATTAAGATAAATATGGGCATATATATATCAGTCACTGTTTTTACAAGTTTCTCATTTGATAAAGTAATAAAAACCCTGGAATGTAAATACTGCCCGTCCTGTTGAGCAGCACAAACGTCTCCCACAGAACAAGTCTGATGGCTTTTTGATTTTCTTCGTAAACGGCCCTGCCTTTGATACCCACCTTCACAGACCCTCCACCCACCCAGGTTTTTATCCGAGGGCCAATGGCTGCCTTCCTTCCACCGGCACAAAGGGCTTTTAATGGCCCCTTGGCATGTGGCTCAATGGGGACAGGAGACTGACCCGACCCCTCCCCGACACACGGACATGCAACCACATAAACAAAACCTACATGAAGGTACATGTGAGCTTTCTCTCTGCCCCTCCCCCCAACACACACACACACACACACACACACACACACACACACACACACACACACGTCTGAGCAACAGTTTGACTTGATGACTCAGCAAGATTAAATATATATTTAGTTGCATTAGACTTCTCTTACTTGGCAAAAAATAAAATATACATAATCACTTTTTTTTAAAAATGTCCCTCATTTATCTAACCAGTTTTAAACAAAAGATAAAGGAATTTTTTTTTTTTTTTTTTTTTTTAGAAACTACTACTAATAACAAATTTGTTATGTCTTGATGTCTTTCTGTGTATATTCAACCTCTTCTGTTGATGCGAGGACATTAGTAACTTTGTAATACGTAATTTGTAACGTATTGTTGAGAATTTTATTCAATAAATTACAAAATAGTAAACGTCAAGTACTAAGAAATCGACGTGTAACTGTATAGCCTTCTTGGCCTGGTCACCACTGAAAAATATCAAAAATATATATATTTTTCTAAAATCCTATAATCGAGTGTAGGCCATGACAAGCAAAAAAAAAGGAACAAAGTTATTTTCACATGTGGTAAAAACTTTTAATTCCAATCCTTGGTCTGCATGTACAAATATCTATAAAAAGTGAACACATTCACTCTTTGTATGTACATTTTGCAGCACGAAGTTAACTTGGGACCGACAAGAGGACAGAGAGGAAAGCGGGGCGATACAAGATAGTGATATTTACTACCTAAACATCCATCAGTATAGTCCATCACCAAAATTTCATTCAAGTGCTCATAAGTCACTTTTACTGTACATTCCTCCTCCAGCGACAGGATGCAAACACACAGGAGGCCGAATAACTCACCAAAGCATTGCCATGATTTAAACACAGTACAGTCAAACCATGCAAACAGACATCATCAAGTACTTCATTTCCATATAAATACGTATATATCCTATAATCTTAAAATCTTTATGCGCAGCTTATATGACAAGGGATACAATTAGCAACACCAACGGTAACATTTTCATTGCTAAACATTGTGTTGCGTTTGGGAGTTTTTACAGAGGTATCACAGAGATCTGATTTGAAACTTTTCCTGGGTATCTGTTAGGAATGTGGTTTGGCCACTAGCTATGCATGACAAAACAAGGAGAGGGCACTGGTTTCTCAGCTTAAGTATGCGTGTTGTACACGTGTCTGCTATTGTATCACATTCTTTGGAAATAGCTGCAGAAATTAAGGAAAGTAACAAAAGTGGAGGAGACAATCTTAACTTAAGAGTTTAACATTTAAACAGGACAAAACACCTAAATAGGGACTCTGAAATCCTTATGTTAAAAGACAGGAATGCTCCAAATCAGTGACAGAAATAAATTAACAAGGAACCCAACATACATGTGTAGTATTAAAAGCTGATATAGTAAAGGGCCAACAAGAAAACAATCATTTGTATAATCTCCTCTGCCAGGAAACCTCAATTTCTATGCATGCAGTGTGAGATAAAGCAATTTCTTCCAGAGAAATGACTGTGTATGCCTGTGTGTGTGTATATATATATATATATATATATATATATGTGTGTGTATGCGCGTAAAGTGTTCAGCATTCACTTGTGATTCCCCTGGTAATGTAAATTCGAGTCATCAAACAGAGGGTTCTTCACTTCCATTTCTCCAGTCTGTCGAGGAGGGAAGAAAATGGATTTTCAGTCTTAAAATTAAATCAGAAATGATTAGTTTTGTGTGGGAGTGTGTGTGTGTGTGTGTGTGTGTGTGTGTGTGTGTGTGTGTGTGTGTGTGGATGTGCGTCTACCTACCGGTGCAAGTCCGGGGCACTCGTATACTGTGAAGTCTCCTCCCACTTCTTCCTCATCTGATGTGACCTCAGTGTCAACGACTTTCTGTTCAGGTTTCTTACTGAAGGAAGTAAAAAAATAAAAAATAAAAAGCCATTAAGGTATGAAGGCCAGAGGATGTTGTTGAACATTTTTAATCTGCATTAAGACATGAGAGACAAGAAAAGGGGCAAAGGGAGGGAGTTGCACAGGGAGTGTAGAAAAAGAAAAGAAAAAACATACTTTCCCATTGAGAGCATCTGCTGTTTTTGATGTTGGTAGTGATACATTTGAGCACTTTGGGCCAGAGTCTTATCTCCAATCTGAGGATACAACACAACAAGGAAGACAGAAAACAGAAGCTTCAGTGCACAACCACATCTTGTGGTTATTGCAAGAAGAAGTGAGAGATGGAAACAAAGCAAGCTCTAACAATAGCAGTTAGGTGAACGAAGAGCCGCGCACTTACCAAGGTACCGTTGGCTGTGACAGCGTTTACGCCTGCCCCTCCGAAAGCAGGGTAGTCCACCTTCTGAGCCAGACGCGATTCTTTCTGCAACCTGTAGGGGGCATTGTGAATCAGAGTCTCCTGCAATACTGAGGGCTGTTTCCTGCCTCTGCATTAAAAAAACATCCTTTAACCTGAGCGCTGTGCTGTGTTCAGTTGGAGGTCACTGAAGTGAAATGTTATCAAATGGGGGTCTGTGACCTAATGTGCATCAATTCAACGGTGCTTGACACGACAAAGGTTGGGAACCACTGGTGTACACTATGTACTGACATGCGTAGAGCGTCCATATCGACAGGGCGGCGTTTGTCTGAAATGAATAGCAAATTGCAACAGATGGAGCATTATCGCCAACATTTGACCGCGATTGACGCCCGCCCAAAATATCTGTCGGCTTTTTTGCTCACTTTACAATTGTATTAATTGTATTTGTGTTTACCGGAGCAACCGCAGCGGCCATTTTCACACGTTTGGTGGCCCCTCCCCTCCCACTGCATAGCCAAGATGGCGACCATTGAGGGTGAGGAGTGTCCAGCGTCCAACTTTTTGACCGTTCACCCTCCGGTAACTTTGCCAAACTGAACGCACTTACTGTATACACTCAAAATAGCAAGTGTAGGTACGGAAGAACGCAAAATGGGACACAGCATCAGATTGGATTTGGCTTTTGCTCGTGTTACTTATGAATTCTTGTGTTCAGACTTACTTGACGTAACAGACGGCTGCCAGGATCACTGCCACAGTGCCCACCACCACACACAGCGAGACCAGAACTGCAGGTTGATGCAAAAGAAAGGGGAACAGACAGGGGAACAGACAGGGGAACAGACAGGGGAACAGA
>CALSCE010009695.1:1117636-1137818 GCA_943593645.1 Bovichtus variegatus | reverse complement strand
ACACACACACACACACACACACACACACACACACACACACACACACAGAGTTTATATAGACACATGCTCTGGGCAAACAAGCCCTTCAAAGTTAATCAACTTTCAGTCGGTCAAATTCAATGAGAAATTGTCCCTGAAGTTTTCATCCTGTTTTTGTCGTTACTGGTGGCAACGTGTTCAGGTGGCTGCGTGTGGAACCTGTCACTTTATTATCCACCTGCAAGGCTGTCGTATACATATTCAAAAAGCACAAGTAGAGGAGAAAAGCAAGAAAGCGAATGTAGCCAGCTATCATAAACAGAATGTAACTTTTTTGTACAGAACGTCATTTTTACAATGTAAACATTTTACACATGTGCAAAAACTAAAATTTGGATTTACTAAATGATTTGATGCAAATGATTCTAATAGTGACATGCTTTCATGCCAAAGAACTGTCAAACTACTCATTCAACATCATCCCGTTCTCTGCAGTCCATCTGCAGACTTATGTTTGAAACTCTTATATTATGACTAAAATGTGGCTAAAAACATGACTTCAGTGTCAATCCTCATACACAGGCTGTCAGAATAGCCTTCTGCTCGCTTATTGGCTGTGACGAACCCCATGCAACAGGATCGTTTGCAACTAGGGGTGGGCAATATGGATGAAATCTTCTATCTCCTGTCGTTTTATTTAACGTTATATACTGACATTGATACATGTTGTAATATTACATTTTCTATATATTTAATTTAGCAACCATTTACAGATAAGTTAACCAAATGTGTCTGCTTTTGGTGGCAACGTCTCTGAAAGTTGACCAGGAAGCAACGAAATAAACTGCAAAATCAAATCACTGGGGCAGAAAATGTACACGCACACAGACACACACACACACACACACACACACACACACACACACACACACACATAGGGTCTCATTAGCTCCCAGCAGTCTGACTGGACTGAAGATCTTCTAACAAATGACTTCAGATGGAAACGACAGGCTTGGTGTTAATTCAATCAGAAGGGCCCTCTGTTGAGTAGTGTGTGTGTGTGTGTGTGTGTGTGTGTGGGGGGGGTTTGGTGTATTAGCATACTGTATCAGTGAATTACAGTTTTGTGTGTGTGTGTTTCCTGGACAGTGTGTTAACTGTGAGCTCCTCTCACGGCACTCCTTCCTCTTGAGGCCGTTCTTGATCTCCAGGCGGGGTGAGGCAGTTTCTGATGAGGCAGTGGGTTCGGTTGTGAGATGAAAGCGTTGCATAAAACACACACTACTTCAGATTTCCTAATTGAGAACGATGTGATGAACTCTCAATAAAATCTTCAGGGACGCAACTGCACAAGGACAGATGCACGTCACCGTCTACCAATGAGAACCACTCTTGTCCAGGAATGCACTAAAGTTTGCTTTTAATGTCTGCTTTGCAAATACATGGCCAGCCTCCAGGCCCCCAGGAGGAGTTTAACATCCTGCTGACACATACTGGCCAGGGTCGGCTCATATTTGGGAGCCAGAACGCAGCCAGGTGTAAAAAGGACGTAGTAGTTTCAGAAGAGAATAAGGCCCAGAGACAAAGTGTGGTTGTGTGAAGAATGATAATCCTTATTGGTGGGATGGCACATTACCATGATGATGGGTGTGAGTAGTTTGCCCCACAGGATATATACAGTAGTTATATTGTCACACCTGTATACTGAACACTTTGCTCATACAAGGTGACATGAAGCGCTCTGTGTGCTCTGCGGCCGTCTGTGTGTCTGAGCATTTACCTGCCTACACTGACTACATGCAGGCAGCATGTTCCAGCAGGGCTGCGGCCTCACTTACAGTAGTGACAAATGTGTTTTGGAACAGTGCTCAGCAGGTCACACTGTTAGCCAAGCTAGCATGAGCCAAACTGGCAGCGTGTATGACCTACATTCTCACATGCCAGGCGGTGTTTTAATCCGGACTGCAGCAGAGAGGGAAGCGTTGTGTTGTTCAGGCAGGTCTCCATGGAGAAGCTCAGTGACTCAGCGGGCAGGAGGTGGATATAAAGTATCTGCCGAGGGTTTGAAGTCCGGTTCAGCTGCTTTTTAAAAGGTCATCTAATTTTAGTCTGGATTAGTACTGCTCATTTGCAAAGAAGTAACATATTAATCGCCAGTAAGGCCCGGGTTTAATTCCATTTTCATATTGATTTGCAATGTAAAAGTGGACAAGGTGCATTTTATTCTCACTGGCTCTGCTGCCCCAATTGTTTGTCATTTTGTTCTGTTGCATTTTTAAATGTCAGTGCTATGTAAAGTATTTTTTTTTCTCCCTTTTTCACAATTTTCACAAAAAAAACGAAAAAAAAAAACATACTATTAGGTTTCATATGAAAAGGTGCAAAAGTGACTTCTATATAGAATGTGAGAGCATCATAATACTCATGTTTAGAGCATGATGTTGTGCAGGTTGAGGGTTAAATACAAAATATGATGCAGTTGATGAGCAAATAATGACAAAACATTTTTTTCCGATTTGTTTGACCGGTGTGAGAATGTAACGAATTATGAGCAAATTTTTAGCAAAGACAATCTTTGTTATTTGAAATAATTTAACACTTTGTAGAATACATTTTTGGAAAATAAGAGTCAGGATGTTGTTAGCCTAGCTTAGCATAAGGACTGGAAGCGGTGCAAAACAACTGGCCTATATTTGTGTATTGTTTTATATTTCAGTGCTAAGCTAGGCTAAATACTGAAATCGATCTTTTTTATCTTTACTCTCTGAAAGTAGGTGAATGAAATATTGAAACTATTTTCCTAAATTCTTTGTGTCATTCTTAATAATTCTTTTTTTTCACGTCTTTTTCTTATGATCAGCACTTCAAATTAAGAGCTTTTAAGTGTAAATTGGAATTAAGTTATTCGGCCCACTTCATTTATGTAAATGGGGTTGGAAATATAATAATAACTCAATATAATGCAGACCATTACATCCCTGATGGTAGCAAAAACTGAATGCAAAGGAAGAACTGCTGATATTTCTGGTCAGCGCTTCCCTACTGGAGTCCGTCTGTCTGTCTGCGTGTCTGTGTTTTTTAGCATCTTAATTTAGTTCAGTAATATCAGTCGGTAATAAGTTTTTATGGAGACGGTGTTGATCCCTGCCGAACTGTCACACGACGCGCTCTCCATGTTGTTACATATAAACCTGGAACTGAACCCACATGTAACTGACTCACGTTTAAAACTGGAGATGTGACGTCATCGCTTCTGCTTTTTTCCTGCTGTCGCACTCTGAGGATGTTTTTGTTCTCCACTAGTTCTCATAGATTTGTACTCTGATGCACTCTGCTGTGACTGTGATCAGGTGTGTGTTTGGTTACTTATCAAGCCTTTAAGACTTTATTTTGTATTGTGTGATTTTGTTCATCTTTTTTGTGCGTCTCTCTGCCTTTGTGTGTGTGACTTTAGGACATCTGTGAGGACATCTCGGACCATGTGGAGCAGATTCATGCCCTGTTGGAGACAGAGTTCTCCCTGAAACTTCTGTCCTACTCCGTCAACATCATCGTTGACATCAGGTGCGTCTTCACAAAACTAAATAAAACCTACTTTCAGCTTGAATGGTGTTCATCATGCTATCATATATATTTTTTCCACCACTGGTTCTGTCTTCTGTGATACTTTAAAGGGTTTCTTGTCACTGTTTATTCGTCTAATGTGAATCAATAAATGCTCTTTACTTCTCTATGCTCTGAGAAACACAGACTACAACAATTTGTTCTTTATTGTTTCGTACATTAATAAAATGTTCCAGTCATAAGTCTATCACAGTCTACAAGTCATGCACCATACATTTAAATGATTTCCAAAGCTTTTATTACACCTCTATTACATAAAAAGAGGAAGAAAAAAAAGCTAGGACTGTGAATGCAGGCCAATAAAGCTTTTAATAATGGCAACAAAAATTAACTTTGGGGAAACAAATAATGTCTTTGTGCTACCTAAGAAAAGTCAAGAAATAAGGAATGAATACATAAACCAACAAATCATAAAGAAAACTTTAAAGACTAGATTCGTAAAACTGCACACAATTTCACCTTAGTCAGGTTTGCTGTGTAATTGACTTGTTAATATTGAATAACCACATGGGCAACATGTCTTGTAAAGCTGGTGCTGTTGTGTCTCGTGTGCTTCAGGACGGTGCAGCTGCTGTGGCACCAGCTGAGAGTCTCCGTTCTGGTCCTGAAGGAGCGTCTGCTGCAGGGCCTGCAGGACTCCAACGGAAACTTCACTCGCCAGACTGACATCCTGCAGGCCTTCAGCCAGGACCAGCACCAGGTAAAAACACACTGACACACAGCTGTATATCCATATATCAACACTATGTATTGAACATAAATTGCTACCTCAAGTAAAGAAATGTAATGCTGATAATTAGAAAATTGTTTTGTTTACATCACAAAAGCCACTGACGGCAGTAAATCAGTCATCATGAACTCCTCAGCACCAAAGTGCATCATCAGAGGAGCCAAAAGTTCTATAATTTTGTTCTCCGTTTTTAGTTTTGGTTGCTGTCAGAAATTGTCAGCTGTTCTTTCTTGGAATTGGTCATCGCAAAGTGCTTCATGTGTCAACGGTTTATAACTTGATGATGCACTTTGTTGTTACTAAATGGAGGGCAGAGCTGAAGTGCCTGCTCTTGTCCATTACATTTCAGGCATGAAGGCACATGATGTGAAAATAACAAAAGCCATCAAAATATGTTAAAATGACTGTCCACTGTGGTGGAGTTTTGAGACGATGTCATCTGAAAAGTAAAATAGAAAAAAAGCTTTGCCACACATTGTTTTGTAACTACTGTTTTATTTTGAAGCAACAGCTTTTCACTTGCTGGTCAGTGATGGTGTGAAACACAGTAGACATCAACCTGATTAATTCTTCTTCTCCAGACTCGCCTGGACGCTCTGACGGAGGTGGACGACTGTGGTCAGCTGACCATTCGCTGCAGCCAGGACTACTTCTCTTTAGACTGTGGGATCACCGCCTTTGAGTTGAGTGACTACAGCCCCGGCGACGAGTCAGAGGCCCGGGAAACTGAGCCGGACGGCGAGGACGGCTCCGAGGAGCTTGAACAAGCTCAAGGCCCAAATCTGGAACCGGGGGTAGAGGAGGACGAAGGAAACCACAAACTCCATAACAGTTTATCTGAACTTGCCACTGCCGCTGACTCAACAAACCACAACCATTCTCCTTCAGTATTATCCACAATGCATTGCAATGAAAGTGCAAAGCGCCCTCTACAGGGTGTGAGCCACAGCACTGAAGTGTCACCCACACAGCCGTCACTTCCCAAGAGAGCCACTCTGTTCTCAGACGGAGGAACCAGGGTGGAGGACTCGAGGGGAGGTCTGGGGAAAGTTAGCCTGCTCTCTGGGCTCCAATTCCAGGCCGAGCTGAGTCGGAGCACCCCGTCTCTCGTGGATCCTCCAGACCGCTCCAAGTTCTGGTTGGAGCTGGACTCGGTTTATCCAGAAAATGTTTCACAGTCCTACGAGAGTCTGCAGGTTTGTTTTTTTTGTACTGGTAGATGAGAGGTATTTAAATGTTCTATCAGAGTAAATCACAAACTGTGTGCAACTTTCTAACTTTTGAAAATGTATATTTTTGATGCTTACACAGAAATAAAGCAAAAACAATGATGTTACTTAATTCAGGAAACTTGCATCTTACTTTAGTTTGCTGGTGTGGCTCTGCTCATGTGATGCTCTGTACCAAATATGGGCCGGATGAATTATGCACGATGTGTTTCCATGTTGAGGAACAGGATATCTTTAAAAGAAAACTTTGAAGATGGAAAGTTACAGAGGGGAAAAATACTTCACAGCTCAGGATGCTAGCTGAACTCTAGTGCATATGGGGCTTAAGCAGGCTACCCTAGATAACAGTAGAATTAGCTCTGGTTATCTCAGCATGCATACTGATTAACTGATTCATTTATTGATAGATTAGAAAACAGCTAACAAGTTAGGTCTTGTTAAAAGTTCCATTAAACCAAAACAATGTCTCTCACCTTCGACCCAAATTCTCTTTAACTTAACAGGTCATGAATGGGCGCAACCTCCAGAGAAACCATGTCAGCTCCAGACAGGGGGGACGCTCTCCGGGCAGCGTACAGATGACTGACCTGATGAGCTCACCTGGGGTCAGACCAACCGACAACGCCCCCCTGCCGGTGTCTCAGGATGAAATATTAAATCAAATGGAGAGGACGCAGAAGGAGACAAATGCACACAGTGAGGGAGACTCTGACTCTTCGTTGCCCTCCCCCATGAGGGAGCAGTTCTCCTCAGACATGGAGGCGTCCGGAGAGGAGTCAGACCCCCGGCCGCGTCCCAGCAAGATGGCGGTCTGGATCGTGAAGCGCCATGGGCAGAAGGTGAGGGTTTGTTCCTTTTGTCGAGCAGTGAAGCTCGGAGAGTTCCGGTTGTGTTCAAAGTGTGTTTCTTCGTGAGGATGAATGTGAGACGCATACACAAACTCATTCTGAATTCAGACAGTAGAAACATTTTTACAAACTTAGTCTGCATTACAATTTGCAAGTGAACACATCAGGGACCTCATTTATCAAACTATGTGTAGGATCCAGAAGTGTGCACAGAAGACAAACACGGCGTATACCAAACGAAGCTGTATGCACTCCGCGTTATAAATCACAATCAACCTCAAAATGTACGCACATTGACAAGCTTCATATTCCGCCCACAACACACCATTATCCATAAATGGTCAATGCTAAATTGATGAACATATTGTTCCTGTGGAGAACAGAGGCCCGGTTACAAACTAAAGAAAGCTGATGGCTGCAGCAGCTGTTCATGCAGACAAACAAACTAATGTCAGAGTTTGGACTGGTGAAGGCACAGGGACACGGAAGCTCACTGCTTGTTATTAAGAATGAACTCTGCATCCTACTCCAAACTTCAGCATACATGTGTTTTTCACAAAATATGATATGGAAAATAAATAAAAAAAGTGTTGCCGAAATATTCCCCCATATTGGAAGATTTTGTTAGAAATATAAAACACCTTTATCGACATAAAATACATTATTAAAACACTTAAATAAGACTTTAAATCAAGAACAATCTGATCAAACAATAAGTAATCGAGATTTCACATCTGACGGAACAAGCGACATTCTGTACCCAAGTACCGAACTTTAGATCATTCTACATGGGTGTAGGGCAGTCCAGCAACACAAATACTCATTCTGACTTGTTGCCATTTTTCTGTTGTTCTTTTTTTCCTGTTTGAATCAGATAATACCATATGAGATGTTTATATCCTCCCCTCTCCTCCAGCAGGAGGCCCAGGTTTCATTAAGAGCCAGCCCAGACAGGGAGCACTGGTATGGATCAGAAGAGTTCCTGGCCCTCCCCGCTCAGCTCCGTAAGACGGAGATGCTCGCTATGAAGCTGGAAAGTCTGGCTCACTCCATCCCACTGGTTAGTCGACAATTCGGATTAGTTTTCCTATTCCTGCGTCTGATCATTAGCATACAAAAAGACAACCATGTATGAAATTGAATGAACTTGATATTCTATTTTACACATGAATATAATGATGAAGAAACAAGACCTCTACTACTGGTGCTTTTGCTGAATCTTTGACTTTGTCTTGCAGGGGCCCGGTGGCTGTGACTCTACCCTGGAGGCTTTGCAGGATGTGGATGACTGGGATTTGACGGAGCTCAACCCCGACTGGGAAGTTGGGGAGAGCGGGGACAACATGAGCAGCGTAGGCGAGAGCGGGGACGACATGCCTTCTCTTCTGCCACCGCTGGTACATCACAGCATTTATCTTAAAAAAAAAAATGGACTCCATTAATGCTGAAAAACATTTGTTGATTCAGAATATATTCTTATGGCGTTCTCTGGCACTCCTCCCCCTCAGCTTCCTTTCAGAAGAAACCTGGTCAGCCGCTTCAGCTCCACCTCCTCCAGCGATATTGCTCCCTCATTGGATGAAAGCATCGAGTCTGGTCTGTTAAGTGACCTGCCGTCCGAAGAGGATGAGGGACGGAGATCTGCGGACTGCCGCCGTCAGCTGACAGCACCCCCGGTGGACATGCGTGGAGGTGTGTCCCTGGTGCATCAGCTGCTGGAAGACATTCAGAATCAGGACAAAGACCCCGCCATCTGGAAAAAGATAGAGGTTCGGGCAGTATTCCTTTCCATATGTCTGTGTCCTTGCTTTGATATGTCTGTCAGTGTTTTTGATATATTTCTTTTCCCAAGGAATCTTGCTTGTTTACCCTGAAGGTTAATTTAATTTGAAGTGTAATCATTTATTCTGATGTAGTCTTTATTTCAAATATGGTAGCTGGCCTCTACTACAAACAACAAGCCCTCAAGACTAAACAACAAATCTTTTTTTTTTCCAGTACCTCCCCAAACTTAAAGTTATTTATGTAATGATCTTGAAGATTTTCATTTAAATAACTGTCTGTTAAGTCACTATCTATCATTAAGTGAGGTAACACAATGGTGATTATGGCCCACTGAGGAAAGTATTGCAGTATTTATATATATTTGCAGTATTATTAACTGGGTGTCTGTGGCGACATTACCGGAATAAAATCTGTATTAAGTTACTTCTGATGCAAACCAAATATTTCCTACTGCTGCAGCTTCACATTTAAAGCATTTAACTTGCAAAGCCCAAGTTGACTTTTATTACGAGTAGTCACAGGCCATGCGATGTGTTTATCAGTGAGCTTGACACTGACGGCTACGTTCATCAAAGATGCGTCTACAAAACAAGACAGTGGTCATTTTTGGCATTTTCTGACAGCGGATCAGTTTGAAATATTGCATCAAGTAATGGAACAAGAAGGAACAGCCACAGTGAGCTGTGAACTGCAGGCGGCAGGCTGCTCACCTCCAACTTGTCAGGCTAATCAACTCATGCTGTGTGCAACACAAAATCAGATCACGGTTGATCATAGAAAGTAAAAAAAAAATGCCAATTATTGCCTGACGTCTTTATTAAAATGACAATAGTTCGTTTTTCTGCCCCCAGTATTCCTGGACCTGTTGTGTTAAACCGCATTTTCTGTTACCACCAGTAAATAGGGTGACGCCAAATCAACCTGGACTGAAATCTTACTGTTGCCACTTTAACAGGACTATTTTCTAAATTGCCACCAGGTTCAGTTAGCTTTTGAGACAGAAAAATACTTGGTTAAAGTTAGCAAACATAGGTTGTCGAGGTCGAAGAAACCAGGTATTGACTGTTGGTGGGAACCAGGAGTTGCATTATTATTATTTAGCTGGCATTAGCATGTTTCTGCAGCAGAACCACAAGACAAATCCCTGCACACAACGGACGACAAGTCGAACCAAAATCAACGGCGGTGCTTCTTTCCCTTCAGTGCAGCCGTCTTGATGGATTGGAGAGCTGGTATCGGATCGTCCCGTGGCCCCTTTAATTCATCACCTCCCTTCTAAAGGTCACGTTTGATTGGCAGGCGGATTATTGATGAGGCTGCCCGGTGAACTAATCAGTCATATCTGTCATATTGAATATGGCGAAATGTCAATAGCTCTCGGGATTCGTTCTCCTCGTGGCTGCTCGTTTAATTAGCGCTATAAAGAAGCCTTGCCGCCTCCTCTAATTTTTTTTATTGTTTTATTTTATTCAGTTTTATTTCACTCTCTCTCCCCTTTATTGCCTTAATATTCTAATTCCGAATATTCTTTACTTCCCCAGCAACATTTTACATCCCAGTTTCCCCTCGGGGATCAATGAAGTTCAGCATATCTGTCTTATCTGGTGTTAGCCGGGTCAGGAGCCCACAGACAGAATCAGGCCGCTGTAATAAGATTATCAGTGAGGATGGTGAGGATATGCCACGATCAATCTGTGAATCTGTGAAGGGACGTCCTTGGAACTGGGGATCGCTGACCCGGACGGTCGTGAGTTTGATCCCCTCATCAAACCACGTCCTCCATATTCCCAAATTCAAATCAGATCGGCCACATTAATATTCATAATTAATGATGATTTGACTGATGAAATGTCAAAGCTGTCCTTTGCTCTTTCTCTCTTTCTCTGTCTTATCGTGTTGTGGAAATATTTTGATCCCTTTTTAAATGTGACGGGCAGAAGTCCATGTGGGGAATCTAAATTACACTCCTCATTAAAGCTTTGTTAAAGTCATATTGGGGATATTTTCAATACCAAGATGGTATTTTTTTATGGCTCCACCTTTCCAATTAGTAAGAGATAAAACATTTGGAGGTGTCCTGATGTATCAAAATGACGGAGCAGGCTGAGATGAATCCATTATTTATTAAAAAATCAAAGCACCTCATTGTGTCTTGATGATACCAACTTACCCGAGGAAATCAAAAGGGAGGCTGTGTTCAATTATTATCCTTTTTTCACGTTTGTTCGTAGTTAGTTTCACGGTCTGCTGTTGGTGGATACCTGCCAGCCAATCACAAAACAATTATTTTCTGTGGCTTTGGCATGAATAAAGATTCATCCTTTGCATGGGGAACGTCGTCAGAGCCTTTTCCAACAAATCCAGCTGTAAAACAATTTTATTTAAATGGTGAATACATATTTGGTTTCTTTTAGATCTACACAAGAATTAGAAATGAAGTGCTGTTTCTAATGAACCAGTGGAAATGATTAAAAAATGAAAACTTAATCTTGTAGAAGATATTTTGGTTGTATTACTTATCACATTCAAATTAAAATTACAGCATAAAAGTGACAACATCTAGCTGTGGATTTTGTGGCGGTTTGTGGAACACCCTAACCCTCCATCTTACTGTTGTATTCATCGCAAACATATATTGAACGTGATTCATATTCATCCTTTTCTCTTTTTTAACCTTAATGCTGATTATTATTCATTTAGGCCTATTGAGCTGAAACACACATTCCCATTTTTATCTGTTTCTGAGACAATCGTCATTATTTTTCATCAGATATTTCAGTAAGATCTGCACTAGTACAAGACGTGCATTTGTGTTTTCCATCCAGCTGCGTCATAAAATGATTATAATACATCACAATAAAATAATAGTCATTTGTAGTCAATAGTATTCTCCTCATCTGTAAAAATCAGTTGTCACGTCTGGCAGTAACGCCAACATGAGGCATCACCGGCAGCAGAAACGGCTCTGGATACCAACTACAAGCTTTAAAAGCAGTGTCTCTGATTAGTCAGATGCGGTTTGAAATTTTGCACTTGCCCTCTTGGCATGCCCTGGACGTCTCCGACACAATAAGTATCTCTAATCCCCGGCACGTCCCGGCCCTGTGCAGCTTCCCCTGAATCATTCAGACCCCCTCTGGCACTCAGTGTTTCAGCTCTGTGTTCACGTGAGCCACAGTACAATGCCAAAATGTAAAGTATTGAGTTTGGAGCTGATATATATGGATCCAGGTTACAGATACTGAGCATCTGAGCTGGCAAGACTCTTTATTTGCTATCTTGTAAAATAGTATTTCCCAAAGGATTACAGAAATAAAAACACATTCCAAAAAAAAAGAAAAAACCCTCCCAAAATCCTGAAATGTGAAACAAAACGCACAAAAACTGCCATGAATTATGCTCTGCTGGCTCACACATGACACATTGTGTTAACCACACACTCACACACACTCCTCGTTCCTCTCTGCTCCTGGGTAATTAGCTGATTAGCTGCTTAATTAGCAGCATGTAATCATGGCGATGGATGAGCTGCCTAATTGAGGAAGTGAAGAGAGGAGAAGAAGAGTGTGTGGAGAATGACATTCTGCCTCTCCGCAGAGAGTCTCTGCTGAATACAACACAGTAGAATAAAATAGAATGGAAAAATCATCTGTCCAGGGAAGAGAGACTGTGGAAAGATCACTGTTGGAGCAGAAATGAATCAAATCTGTTCAGGAAGTGTCATCTCCTCGGGGGGAAAAGGACTTGGTTGTATTTGTTGTTGGAGCCGAGTAGATTTGATTAGAGTGGAGAATAATCTCATATCTGAACTTTATGGGAGAGGAAATCTGTTACATTTGCTTTCAGTAGAATAAATCAGAATAGGTACAGCCATTTATTTATGTCTCCACAAACATCCAGGTGCATTTTCAAACCATTTTCTTTCTGCAGGGAGAAAGACCAGAGATGAAGCCTGACCTGGACTTGATTTAGCTTTTAAACTGAAATGTTACGCGAATATCTTTCCGTTAACGTATCATCTTTTCACACCACTAAATCAACCTTTTTTTGAGTCTTTGAATTATATATACAGTCACCTTATTTAACTTTGACTTGATTCTGGTTCCTGTGTTCATTGCAACACGAGTTCTTTGCTCTTTGCTACGCCAAACAAAAAGGAAATCGTACTTCAGGTACAAGTATAGGTCAACTTCACGTTCACTCTAGTCTAGGTCATCTGGATTTAAGATCTTTATTATTGATTACCTCCGCCAAGGAGGTTATGGTTTTGGGTCGTTTGTTTGTCCGTCAGCAGGATTACGAAAGAACTGCTTCCCCGATTTTCATGAAACTCGTTGGAAGGGTGTAGCATGGACCAAGGAAGAAGCTTTGGTTTGATCTGCCCAGGTCTTGAGATTTCTGCCTCCACCACAATACAATGGTGAATGGAGTTCAGTTTGTATTGTTCGTAGTATTGAGAATTTGCATTTAAAATAACTGGATAATGTATAGATGTAAAACCCTGTAACAATAAAAACTATTTTCAGTCTGTCCTGTAGATTATCCAGAGTAACACAGTGTTGGTTAATTTTTCTGTTTTATTTTCTTAAATGCTTTGAGCTCTGTAAATTAAACGGCATTCACCTCCATTGCATTGGGAGCCAATCGGAGCTCTGAAGGCAGGATTAAGAATAAGGACTTTGTCCTCTTGTGCTTCAGCCAGAACAATAGTTTACTTAAAGAAAAAAAGAACCCTTAAATGGACGTATTTATTCCATCAATATGAAAAACATCAAGTTAACTGCTTTCGCACACGGGCCACAGCTGATCAGTTAGAGCTAAACAATCCCCCTCCTGAACCTGCAGTGTCTGACTCACAAGTTAAATTACCCTTTGTAAAGCCAACATCATCAGCATCATTTATTTTGTGCTAAGTATTTCTTGTTTTTTCCTTTTCCTTTCTGTTTCGCAGTTCTTCACGCTGCCTTTGCTGTTGGACATGAATATTTTATTCAAGACTTTTCCTCCCCTTTTGACCTTGACCACCTCATCATCCCCATGCATAATTTGTGTCCACATCACGTAAATCCGAGGCTTGTTTCATGAAATTTCATGAGCCCGACGCAGGAAATATACATACGCAGAACCCAATGTTCCTAATTGAGCTGTATGCGACGTGGCTCCTGAAGTGCATTAAAATGTCCTGAAAACAAAACTAAAGAAAAAGCAGACAGAAACAGTCCGTTAGATAAGTGTCCTACACGTCATGTGATCACAATGTATGTGCTGTCTGGGCCGGCGTCGGCGTCCTCAGTGTGAGGTGTCTGCGTGTTTGGCTGCTCTGCGGCACGCCGGCCTATCTGCGAGCAGTGGGAGACAGACAGACAACAGACTCGGATCAACACTCGTCTGATTGGCCCGGCGGGGGGGCAGGGACGCCCACCGATAGCAGAGAGGATAGGAAAATAAGAGAGAGGAGAAGGAAGAAGGGTGTTGTTATCTTGTTTTGTGGTTCTATAGATAAACAGGTTAAGCAGAAGGTAAAGCTGGCAGACCGCAAGTTGAGATGCAGAAAGTACATTTGTTTGCAGACAGTTGAGTCCAAAACTCTTGAGTCTACCAACAACCTTCTGGAAAATGTATGAACTTTATTTACTGAGTAGGTAAATACTTCATCACGATGATACTGCTAATAGCTCATAGACATTTAAAAACGTGAGCAATGCTCATACAAAACACAGATTCAACATGTCTATTAGGCGTTTTAGATATTTATTTATTGAAAAGGCACTCCAATTACTGCAATCAGGAGTTTCCAAGCAGCATTTATAGGGCACTTAAAGTCTCCACAGATGCCAGACTGATGCAATTCTGTTGGTCTCATCAGCTCTTTAAGGTAAAGTGACGTCCAAATTTTCCTTTTTTTTGTTTTTTGTTGTTGAAGCAAACATCACCAACTTGCAAAACTGTTCACTGTCACTCAAGTTGGAAGTGTAAGTCTTATACAGAGATGCCGTGAATATACAGTCATGAGAGGAAGACATGCAGGCCAGCAGACAGGTGTATTGAATGTGTATATAGTGCACGTATGAATTTGTTAAGCGTAAATATTGTGGGGCTTTGGTGACAACTCTATCCCTACGGCAACAAACAGCTGGTGGTGGAGGGGTATCCCAGGGACGATCTCAGGGACACAGTCATGTGTGACAGGCGGCCTTGTCTCTCTTTCTCTCCATCTTTCATCTGTTTATCACTGTCTTCATACCTTGCTCTTCCCACTCTTCTTTCTTCCTTCCTTCCCACCTGCCCACTATAGATTTTCATCTAAAGCGAGTTTAGGATTTTAAGGTGATGATAAATTAATTAAAACCAGGAATACAAATATAAATGTGGTTGTCGAGAGCTGCCTCGTCTCATCCACATTAAACGCAAAAATCAGCTACGCAGGTTCCATGTTTTCCAATAAAAATAATTCGAATGAATTTCTAATCAAACTTTCTTCCCCTCGAGTTCTTTCGTTTTTGGCCCAGCAGTGTACAATGTTCGGTGTGACATGTTCACATAGTCAAACTAATAACTTGCTGCTGTGGAAATGAGCTGCCTCCCCTCAACCCTCCAACATGTTTGTGGAACCCTGCACAGAAATTCATCATTTTAACATTTTGGTTCTGGTCTTTCACCTTCACCAGGTGCCTCAGTCATCCAACAATGGTTAGCATTTCCATCCAAACCAACTCGTTCTTTTAGCCTAAAGCAATTCATTAGCTCACAGCTAAGAGCTAGCATGTAATATGTATGAATTGGCAATATTACAGCAGACAACTTTGACTTGAGTTCCTCTCAGTTGGCAGCCAAGTTGGAATCTTTGCAAACTTCAAGTTTGTGTCAAGATGAAGATGTTTGCAGTCTCATTGGCACAAAGAAATGACAACAAACAGGCTTAAAAAGATTATAAAAGGAGTCAAAAATCAAATCACAAAATCATTATTAGAAAATATCTCCCATTCCCATTTCCACTGTTAATGCATAATAAGCTATTTCTCTTTGTTTAGCTCTTTTGATACATTCTGCATAAGGTAATATATATATATATATATATATATATCCGTAGATCACGTACTTTAAAGGTGTACATGGAAAATTCAGCATAGCCAGTGATGTAAATAGTATTCAGATCTTTCTCTAAAACGTACTATATAAATACTCCGCTACAAGTAAAAGTCCTGCATTCAAACTCTTACTTAAGTAAAAGTACAAAATAAAAGCATCAAAATATTCATAAAGTACCAAAAGTAAAAGTGCTCATGTAGAATGGAATAATAGATATTATGTTATTGGATTATAATTATTGATGCGTTATTGTGTTCAACACTTGAACTTTAATAACTATACTGCTGGGTAGTTTATCTATAGTAATAGGTCGTAATGTATTAGTTAGTAGATATTGTATTAATAATCTAAATGTACAAAGTAACTTAAGTTGTCAGACAAATGTAGTGCAGTTAAAAGTAAAACATTTGTCTCCAAAATGTAGTGGAGCAGAAAGTACAATAAAATGGAAAAGCACCTAAAAGTACCTCAAAATTGTACTTAAATACATTGTATATGTATTTAGTTACTTTTCACCGCTGAGTACAGCCTGACCAGTACTGCATATTTTAGGCTGAGACACATAATTGTAAACTTAAAGAATCCTTTTTTTAACCGATAGTATTATTTAAACTTGTACCACGAGCAAACAATCTTCATAATAATCCCTCAGATTCGCCTGGCCAGTTTATCGGTGTCGCGCTACATTTAAGTTCAGATATTTCCAACCCCCTCCTCAGTGAAGTTGTTAAGATTATAAAATGATGAGCGTTCATTGCTGCTCTCACTTCACCTGCAGCCCAGCAGCAGTTACATCTTTACATTGTGATTCTCTTGTGCTCTGCGCGCACAAGAATCCAACCTCTTGCCGGTGACATATTAATCATCGAAGCCGAACATTGTCTGTCGGGAGTTTGAGTCCAAACCGATCAGCGTCAACCTTCAGAAAGCTGAAGTCAGCTGAACGGTAATTATCCAGCGGTGAAGAGCCGAACCACAGGAGGAAGAGATGAAGCAGATATCAGAGCGGTTATCCAGGCGGCAGAGGCTCCCAGCAGGCCTTTCTGCCCCTCAGGAGCCTCACTGGTTTAGAGAGATCAAAGCAGGCGTAAGCAGCCCAGTGCATGCTGGTCGATATCCAAACCAACGCCACTGTTCACGCATCCTCTCCCTCCTCTGTCCTTCTCTTATCCTCTTTCTCCTCTTCTCATCTCATGTGCTCAGGCTCTTGTTAAACGTTCTCATTTTTCTCTCAATCTGTTCATCTCCTCACCTTCACTCCTTCATCCTTCATGCTCTCATCCTCTCGTCCTTTTGTCTTTCTTTTTCTCTCCCTTCCTTTCATTTCCTCTTACCTTCCCTTTCCATTCCTCTTTTTTTCTTTCACTTTCATTAACTTTCTTTTCCTTTCCTCAATTGTGTCCTTCGCTCCGAACCTTCTCCCCTCTAATCTGCTTTTCATCTTTGTCTTTCTTTCTGGTTCCCTTCCTCCTTACGTTGCCTTTTGTCTTCTAACTTTCTTTTTTGTTCTTTCCCCTCTAGTCTTCTTTCTTTTCCTTTGCATTCCATTAGTTTTTTCTGATTTCTCTCCTTTCCTTTCCTCCAGTCGTGTCTCCATTAATTTCCTTTGCTTTCCCCTTCTCACCTCTAATTTTTCTAGGCTTTCCTTTTCTCTGGCCCCATCACCTCTCTCCTTTCCTTTCCTCCATTCCTCTTTTAATTCATTCTAATCTTGGCTTTAATTTTCTTCTGTCTTCTTTCCTTTCCTGTCCTCTAACTTTCTTTCGTTCCCTTTCTCACCTCTCCTCTCCTTTTTCTTTTTCTTTCCATTATTTTGCCCTACTTTTCAATGCCTGTCCTCTCCTCTAATCATTCCTTTCCTTGTCTTGTTTTGTCTTTGTTTCCTCTGGTCCCATCTCTCTTCTTTCCTTACACTCCTTTAACTTTCTGCCCTTTCTTTTCACCTAGTCTTCTTTCCTTCCAATTATTTAGTTTTTACTTTTTTACTTTCCTTATCTTTCTCTCTTCTTTCCATTCCTCTTCCTTTATTTGCCTCACCTCTCCTCTTCTTCCTTCTACACTTCCCCTCTCTTCCTGCTCCTCTTCTCCTCCTCTCGGCTCATCAATACTTTTGATTTCCATCTCTCCTCCATAATGAGTGGCGGAGAGATGGACGGAATCATATCGATGTTTTTTTCCCCCCATTTTTTTAAGGGTCACGCTTGTAATTAACATACTGCCGCTCAATCGGTCAAGGTTTCTATCTCACACACACTTTATAACCGTACACAAACACACCTTTGAAACTTATAAGGTATGCACAAACACACACATTTTATCATTAGGCGAGCAGACCGACTATCCCCATATGAAGACACACACACACACACGTACAGATTTGATACAGCGATTTGTAGGCGAGGTGAAAGGATGGATGCACACATGTGGCAAGTCATTTCCATCAGATTTACCTTCTCGCCGCAGCCTCTTTCACTCTGCCATTAGTTTTCTAGATAGCTCTCAGTGAGAGATATGAAAACAACACTGGATGTATAAAATATTAGGATTGTCTTCTTGATGATCTGCAGTCACAGTTACACTTGTTATTCAGACGAGATGTTTGAGGTCTGACTGGAAAAAAAGAATTTCAGCGCTCACGTTGCAGCATGTCTTCAGTCTTAATGTAAATTGCCTCTCTGTGTCTCTTTGTGTTGCTCGTGCTCTCTTTGGAGCTGGATTGTTTCCAGACTACATAAAATTCGAGTTGCAGCTCCACGCTGACCTTTGTGTGGTTGTGTTCGCAGCACTTCTCTCTGCGGAGGTCTCCCTGCCTGCAGTGCTGCAACTGAAACCAAAGACAGGTGGAATATACAAGGAGAGGCTCAATTTGATTTACTTTACTTTACTTTAAAGATTTGTAAAACTACTTGTACAAGAACTATCAAGATTTACAACAGACTTCATTTTAACATGTCAAATTTCCGCTTTAAAATGTATAAAAATGACTAGACTAATGTTATTTATTTTGTTGAGCTGTGTACTTATATCATCCAAAACTATTTCCAAACCTAGAGAAATCCTTCATTTTAATCCCTGTTTATTTGGTTGCCTGTCAATGGCATCAAAACTTTGCTCATGCGTGAAACTGTCAAAGTTTGCATCCAGTTTTTAGCCACATGTTTACAATAAACATTGTTGCTCATGGACGTTTTTAACTATATAATTTAATCGGCTGAAGGATTTTTGACATCGTACGTTTGGATCTCACTCAATCCAACTCAATGTAAGCTGCTGAAACCACAATGTCTTGTTTTTACATTTTTAATGTTCACCTTGGACACTTTGACCTGCAGGTTTAGCTTCTCAGGACAGGGAGAAACATCGGTTGTCTCCTCAGTTAAGCTTCTCACGTAAAGCTGCAGACTCATGTGTGCAGACACAAAACCTCCTGCTCCTGTAAAACTTATTTAATCTTTCTCCTCTCTTTTGTTTTGTCTCTAAAAACACTTCTCTCTTCTCTTTATCTGATCTTCTCTTCAAGTGTTAACTCCTCCTTTCACCTCCTCTCCCTTTTAAGAATGACAGTTTAAACTCTTATTTATTTATTCTTCTTTACCTCCATCTCTCCTTCGTGACTGAAGCTTTAAACTCCTCCTTTAAGCTGTCTCCTCTGCTCCTCTTCAGGGGTGAAGTGGGGTTAATGGCAGAAATCAATACTGGATCAGATACTACATTCTCCTGAACTTCTACTTATTCTTCCAACATTTTACACCAAAAACAAAAATCAGGAATTTTTAGCTCAAAGGTTGCTCTTTTATAATTAAACATGATAGAAGATGTGTTTCTGAATCTTTTTGAGTCCCATTAGTGAGTTTCAGGTGAGGATGTTTCAGTTCTGAGCTCATAAATCCCCCTCTCAGCCAGTAGATGGCAGTAACTGCACACCAAGCAGCGCGCGCTCTTCTTCTCTCCCTCTGTTGTTTTTCCTCTCTTCTTCTTCTTCTTCTTCTTCTTCTTCTTCTCTGTCCATCTGTCTACTATTACGAAGGGCAACCTGCCATTGATGGAGACATACATGTTCAACTCTCTGGTGTCATTTATACATCTCTCTCTTTTGTATCTTTCTTTTTCATTCGGGCTTCATCTCTTCATCTCAGTGTCTCTCTGACTCTCTTCTTCTTCTTCTTCTTCTTCTTCTTCTTCTTTTTCTTCTTCTTCCCCTTCTTCTTCTTCTTCTTCTTCTTCTTCTTCTTCTTTCTCTTCTAATTCTTCTTCTTCTTCTTCTTCTTCTTCTTCTTCTTCTTCTTCCTCTTCTTCTTCTTTCCTCTCTCATTATCTCTCCATCTCGTTGTATTTTCAATCTCTTTCCCTTGCATGCATTTCTTTTGCTTTCTCTTTCTATCTTTCTGCTACTGTCTTTCCTTTTGCCATTTCCTACCACCGCTACTTTTACTTTTCCTTTTGTGTTTTTGTTTCTGTTATTCTTATATGGATTTCACCTCCCTGTCTGTGTCTAACTGTCTCTTGTTTGTTTTCTCTTTGACTTTGTGTCTTTAATCATCTATTTTTTATTTTCTCTTTTTATTCTGCCCCTCAACTCTCTCTCTCTGTCTCTCTCTCTCTCTCTCTCTCTCTCTGTCTCTCTCTCTACCTCTGTCTCTCTCTCTCTTTGTGTTTCCACTTTTCACCATCTTTCACTATCCTCCATTATTTCCCTCCCTGCTATCTTTGGCTCTATCTTTCTTTTTTCTCATCCCTCTGTATTTATCCTAATGTGAGTTTACCTGTAACGTCCTGCGGGTCTCATTTTTGTTCTCTCTCTGTCCTTGAATTAATTTTTCTGAAATCAGCTTTAAAACACCGTCCAGCCGCTCACCCTCTCCTCTCCTCTCCTCTCCTCTCCTCTCCTCTCCTCTCCT
>CALSCE010009695.1:1063320-1075893 GCA_943593645.1 Bovichtus variegatus | reverse complement strand
GTGTGTGTCTGTGTTTTTAAACAGACACTGTGTTCCAGTTCTATGTCCTCAAGGCGTCCAGGAGAAATTGCTTCACTGTGTGCATATGTGTGTGTGTTTTATTATGGCTTTAGTCAGCTGTTCGGTATGAAAAAGCCAATTACAACCATAAGATTGCGTTCGCTTGCTCTCTGCAAACGGAAAATACCAACAGAGTAAATAAGTCTCTAACTGTGTAACTAACTCAGTTCCTGACCTTCTGACTTACTGACTGTCTGATGTCATGACCACACTGTCACATTTATATTTACAGTTTCAAAGTTTTTGTCAACAATTTATACAAGACTTTTAAACAAAATGCATAATTTGCATCAATGGCCACGATGAACAACATGACGCGTGTCTTTTGTAATAGAGGCGTTATATTTCACCAGTTGATGCAGCTGCTGTCTTGTAAGCTGCTTTTGATTGAAGTGTTCAATGACAAGAATGAAGCTGGTATTGACAATGTTTGCTACATCATGCTTTACACTTTACTGTCTCTAAGTACGTGTGGTTGTAGATTTCCATTATTATAGGTTTTCTCTGATGTACCTCCTCTGCCAGCAGCTTATTTTTGGTGAATTTCCTATAATTTAACTTTTATTTATATGAGGTATTCATTTCATGTGTTCCCTTCAGCTGGAAATATGTGGAAATATGAAAAAGTTCACACAGTCAATTTCTTTTGGGAGATAAACTTAGCAGCAGAACTTGCAATTATTTTCTAATAGGATGAGGCAAGGGTTAAATCCACCCGCCTGATTGGCTGTCCCTCTTTGAGCATACATGTGATTAGACATTTGATCACTTGATAGCTGCTCATAAAGGTCACTTCTACCTTGCAGTAAGTAGGAGTAAGTTGCATGATAAATGTGTGTAACTCACTTTTAACAAAGACCTTTGTTACTCTTAAATTAAAAGATTTTAAAATGTAAATCCAGGCTTAGATTCAGAGCTATAAGCTGCAAGAAGGAGCACATTAGCAAAGAAAAGAACAATCTAACCAGCTAATGAACAACTTGGCTGATTTACTGACTCACTGACCGACTAACCAGCCAGCAAACAGCCTGCAAGCGCAACCAAGAGAGAAGTAATGAATGGAAGTGGAGAGACATTTAGACAAAGTGAGAAGAATTTTCTCTGAGAGCTTTCAGTTAGTTTCATTTCTGTATAATAGCGGCACACACACAAACAAAACATACTCTCAGTCACACACACCTTAACACACACACACACAGATGCAGACAGTGCTGTTGATTGTGTATTGCCTGTTTGTTTATTAGCTCTCTGATTGAGCGGCTCTGCCTTCCACAGATTGGATGACCTTTCCAGATTCTTCCGCGAGTCCGCTAAGTAGATCGGACGGCGAACGCGACGCGACGACACTTTATTCAGATTGTTACTGAATGAGGAAAAAGCAGGCAGGCGGTCATATTTGTGTGTGTGTGTGTGTGTGTAGCTCTTTGTACACACTCACTCTGCCTTCATTGGTTCAATTGAAGCCTCATCTCCATATAGTTTGTATGCAATTACATCTGAGCGGCGCGCTGAGTGCCTCTATATGATTGTGTCTGGATACTGAGTGCGACTAGCTCTGGTGTGTGTATGTGTGTGTGTGTGTGTGTGTTTGTGTTTGTGTGTGTGTGTGTGTGTGTGTGTGTGTGTGCAAAGGATAATTTGTGAGAAAGAGCAGCGATTCATGCTCAGTGTGTGAATGGGTGTGTATGTTTATTTTGTGTGTGTGGAGCAATTCATGGTCGATTTTGTGTGTGTGTGTGGCTTTATAGTTGTGTGTGTATGAGAGGTAATTTGTGCCAGAGAAAAGCGATTTCTGGTAAATGTGTGTGTGTGTGTGTGTGGGTTTTATGGGTAATTTGTGTTAGTGGGAAGTGTGTGTGTGTGTGTGTGTGTGTGTGTGAGAAATCGGAGTGTGTATATACATTTATATGCATATACATGTTCATATGGATATATGAGTGTGTTTGTGTGTCAGCCGAGATGAGAGTGCAGGATAAGCATTGAGTGTGTTTCTAGTGGCTTGTTTGCCGCTCGCAGGGCTTTAAAGGGCACGTCCGTCAAAATATGCCACAGCTGAATCTCATTCATCTGCAATAAACGGCTAATCACACAAGAGGACAAGTAGGACAACCAGTGCCTGGCAGGTTTTACACATCACATTGCTGTGCTACTTTACTTTGATTCTGCTCATCTGGTGTAACTTAATGAATGACATGTGAAGGGTAGTTATATCATAAGTACAACTAGTTGAAAGCACATTCACCATTGTGTTCTTCTCCATGTTCGTAGTAGTGATGTTTGCAACCTTTTTGTGCGGGGGAAATACATTGGTAACACTAAATTAAGAAAAAAAGAAGAAAAAAACTAAAATGGTTCAATTCTGTGATTTGCGAATTACATAAAAATAGCTCCACCTATAGGCTCCATTGTTCATTACATCTACGTGTTCTTGGAGCACTGAAGCTTGAAATGTAAATTTCAGTCTGTCAGTGGTCTTAAAGAAAAGGTCATTAAGATCTAAAGGGTTCATCAGGAAACGCCAGTCTGCTTGTTAAAGGATGATATTTCTTGTACAGAAGTTTTGAGAATCTGAAATTGATACATTTATGTCATTGTTAACTGTCCTTAGAAACAGCGACCACATCTTTTGTGTTGTTTGATCAGATACATCACTTTTTATGGTCATGAGGATGCCAGATTGATCCTTTCCAGATCATGAATATCCACAGTATGTCGTGTGATTGATGCCCATATGTCCTGCTCTGTGTCTTCCAGGCTGAGCCGATCCCCAGTCAGTGTGAAGCCCAGCGAGCCGCCCTGGCAGAGCAGATGGCTGTCAAACTGAGCAGCCTGCACTACCCCTCATCTGCCAACAGGAGGCACTACAGTCAGCTGGCGAGGAACAACAGGTAAACACACAGCAGAAAAAGGACAGAATAAGTACACCTGTTGATACATTGGCGCTAGAGGCCATAGAAGTCTTAACGGAGCCAATAGGGTATCACAATCATTGAGAAAAACAAGATGGCTTTCATTCATTCTCATGAAAAGTTGCTCACTGGGCGCATACGGCAACAGTTGTTGAGTACTAGCCTTCTCCGGCTAAGCCGCTTCAGACTTCCTGTTGGCTCCCTGAACACATAAATGTTATGAAATAATTTAATAATGCATCTCATCATGACTTTCCAAATGTTATTTCGCTGAATGGCTTAAATTCTGTAAATACAAAGAGTCATTTCAGGGTGTTTGTTTATTAATAATTTTACAACCCCTTCGTGTATCGATTGTGTATGGGGAAGGAAAAGTATTTTTTGGACAGTGTGTGTGTCACATGATCCTGCAGTACCGAATGTGTCCACTACACCAACACTATTTAACACTGTCCCAGTGGCCCACTGAGGTACTGCAAAAAGATCCCTTTATAAACTAGACATCTGTAAAACTGTTGACAGGCCACCTCCTACTGCAAACAAGCTCAATTACGCCTTCTAAATACAAATAATTTATGCTTGTAAAACTTTCTCACGCCCTAGAAAACCAATATCTGTTAATGCGATCTCCTCAATGTAAAGTCTATCTGTGTGTTCACAAGTATGTTCTCTGAGGGCTGAACTATCAAACGGCATCAATTAATGATAGAATAAACAAAATATAACGGAAGAGACAAAAACTACCAGATGACCATTCTCTGTTACGATGAGAAAGACACACCAACAGATGAAGAATAAAACAAGACCGAGACCCTACAACACAGCTGCATGTAACACACACTCACATACACACACACACACGCACACACAGTTGAATGTAATCATGCACACACAGAGTATGAGTGTTAACAGCAGTAATCTGGTGTGGCCAGGCTCGGCTCGGCGAGTGCCGTCTTTGGTCACGCCGCCTGTCGACTTTCATTCCCGGCTTTGAGGAGCCTCCCTCCATGGTTATCATTCACGTGCAGAGTGCGCACACACACACACACACACAGACACACACAAGCGCACAATAAAAACATACACAAAGTCATGTGTATGCAAATGAAAATGAAGCTCAAATTGCTCACTCTTTGCTGGTGTTGTCAGTGTGTCGTCACAGTCACTTACATGAAGGATGTGTTGTGTCCTCAAACACACACAGACACACAAATCCACTGTTTTGATTGAGCATAAATTGCAGTTTTGGCAACTGTCTGCACTGTCTTCTGTGATTTAAATTAAAGAAATATAAGTGCTTTATATACACAGTCAGAAAACACACACGCATACAATTTGTTTGTGTTTGTGTTTTTCATTCCTCTGTGACTGCAGTGTAATGTTTCAGTAATTTACTTCGGATGTATTGGACAGTAATTGGTTATTCATATATTAGCTGCTGCGTTTCAGATTTACATCTGTGTGTGTGTGTGTGTGTGTGTGTGTCCAGTGCAGTGGTGTGTGGGATGAGTTTCATATTAATTGGATGTTACATGTTTTTCTTTAGCTGCTGTGAGTTCAGCTCAGTTGAGATTTCTGGTTTTGGTTCAGTTGTAAAGAAAATGAAGGTCAGACTGAATTATTTACTGATCTCACGCAAAATATCTCAATTCTGAATTGATGCCAAATAAAATTTAATTGGGAGAGAGAGGAAGAAAAAAATACATTCCTTTTTTATTTTGTATTTGTCTGATTTTTAAAAAGCTTCTAAAAAGCCCAATAAATGGCCACCTATGTTGAATGTTTACTTTTTATGTTTTCATTGATTAGTAATTAACTTGAATATAAAATTAATTTGAATTTGTATTACCATATTTTTTTAATCTTTTTTTTAACAGTGTAATAGTATTAAAGAAAAATAAATTGTTAAATGGAAGCGCTGTTACTTATGAAATGTTTTAACTGTATATTGTAAAAAAAACATGCAAGCTCAAACATCCACACATTGATGCCAAAGTAACACAGTAACATGTTATTTTTCCATAAGCAACATATACAAATAATGTGTATTAAAAACATTAACCGATTGATTCATTTATTCACTGATTCATAGGTTATTTAAATTACATAATATAAATACATCTGCCTTCATTCGTTCATTCGCTTTCTATTGCCAAAAAAAAAAAAACATTTTAAGAAAGTCCAGGGCGTGAGTCAATGAATTAATAAATTAATAAGTTAACTGATGGTGGAATAAGAAAATGACTGAATAATAGATTGACCGATAGAATAATTTTTTTTTTTACTTTTATTTCTTTAAATGAATGATTGAGCTATTGAACGAGTGACTGATTAAGTGAATGCGTAAATGAATTCATAAAATAATGAATGATTAAATTAAGCGGTTGGGTGAAAAAAAATGGATGTTTCCATTAGAGTGAATGAATGACAGCAGGTGGAGCTGTGCTGCTGCTCACTGCTAGTTTGGTCTTTTCAGGATGAATCCATTAGACAAGACTAGTGTCAGTGAATCACCTCATAAATCCAACAGAGTCTCTGACTGAAAGGTGACAGCTGCCAATATGACTCATTCAACCTTTCACTCTATCATTTCATCCCCCTCTCCTGTACCCCCATAATCCTCACTGTCCTTCCTCGTTTCCTTCTTTCCCTTTTTCTTTCCCTTCCTTGCATTTCTTTCTCTCCTCCTTCCGTCTCTGTTTCCCCCTTTACTTTTCTTATTTCCTCCTCTCCCTTTCCCTTAGTTTGCTTCCTTTCTCTTCCTTAACTGTCTTCTCTTGACATCTTCCCTTCTTCTCCTCATCCTCTCCATCCTGTCTTTCTCGTGACTCCTCTACTTTCTTCCTTTCCTCTTTTTTCCCATCATCTCCTTCCCTACCTCCTGCTTCTCTCCTCCCTTATCTTGTTTTCACACTTCCCCTGTTCTCTCCATCTTCTTATCCTTCCTCCACCCTTGCCACCCCCCCCCCCTTTTCTCTCCTTCCCAATTCCCCCTTTCCCTCCTCTCTTACCTCTTCCTCCTTCATTCCCTCCTCCTCTCTCTCTTCCACTGCCTCCTCTTCTTCTTGCTGCTGTATGGCGTATGATGAATTAGAGACAGTGGTTACAGCTGCTATCGCCGTTGCAGCAGCAGAGGGAGAGAAAGAAAAGTAAGTACTGGGAAGTGATGAAAAGAGAGAGGGAGAGAAAAGTAGAAAGTTGAGGATGATGGCAAATCCATCCATTTAAAGCCTGACTGGAAAGACAATGCATGTGTTTTAACCAACAGTTTACACTCTTTTTTTGTGTAGTTTATTGCTCAGCGTTGAACCCACACGTTGATGTAGGATCGTGTTCCATGTTGTTCCTACTTAAAAGGGGCATTAAAGTGAATTTTCCCAGTCGGGAACTCACTCTTCCAATTATTCCAAAGCCACATGAATGCAGCACAAATCTCGCATCTTAACGAAAGTGAAACATGATTTGTGTATCCTCCCTGTGATTCGGATCCGCCCATGCTACACCCTTCCACCAAGTTTCATGAAAATCGGGACGGTAGTTTTCCCATAATCCTGCTGACAGACAGTCAGACAGAGAAATTATAATTTGTATAGCACTTTTCAAGACAAAGACACAGAGCTTAGTGTAGATATCAATACGCTTTTCCAATATTTGGATTTTTACAATTTCACATGATACCCGCTACATTTTATTCTATCCAGTGTTGACTGGAATTATGACAAGTTAGAAATGAATAATAGATTCCTGTAATTCAAATTTCCTCAAGTGACTGAATGTCAGAACAGCTCTCCGTTACACTCCCACGCACTCCGTCAGCGCCTCGTGATGGAAAGCAAACCTGACACTTCAAACGCTCTGTAACTGTCCCGGTGTTGAACGCAGCCCCGCAGTGCCACCACGTTGCTCCTTCCTCTCCGATTTGTCTGTTTTCTCGTCTTCCACCCCCTGAGATCTTGTTTTACAAAGCGTTTAGTTAACATTAGTGTGAGAACAAGACGGAAACGGGGGAGAGGAGGGCGGGGGGGTGTGGGGGGTGTTGGAAAAACGACAAACAACAAGAGAAAACAATCTGTGCTAGTGTTGTATCTGCTTCATCTGTCTGAGTCAGTAAAGGGCCGCTCTGCTCGCCGCATAATGAGGAATACCGCCTCAGGGGAAGGAAGCGGCGCTCGCTTCCTTTGCTTTCTTCTTCTCTGTTTAGTTTTTATTTTTGTGAGAATCACTCTCCGTATAGGACAAGGGGGTGTGAGTAGAGGGAAGAGATGGGAAGGAGAAGTAGTAAGAGGAGGAAAAAGATGGAGCTGAGGAGGTGGGAAGATGATTTAATGCAACGTAGCTATTGTGGAGGAGATGACGGAAAGGACGAAGAGGAGCGAGGATGAAGGTGCAAAAGAGGGAAGTTAGGGGACAGAGGTAGAAAAGGAGAGAAATGTCATTCATTCGGAAAGTGAAAGACAAAAAGTAAGGAGGGTTTTGAAAAGCGATGACATGTTTGCTATGCGAGTGCATTTTCAAAAAGTAAGGACATTCGTAGAAAGTTAAATTCATTCTTAATGAAGATTTTCTTTTTAGGGGAAAGGACATTTTGGCAAGTGATGAATTCCTTGGGAATTTGAGGCCATTTTCTATGGTGAAGACCTTTTTTGAAAGTGAAGAATATGTTCGAACAGTGTGACCATTTGGTAAGAAGAGGAGGTTTTATAAAAGTAGGGATCGTTTTTGTAAACTGGGGACATTTCTTCAAAAGAAGTTGTTCAAGGTAATTCAGGACCGTTTTGAAACCTGCAGAGGACATTTGGTCTGGTTCCTCACTTCTCCAAAGGCTTTTTGAGGGTCAACACTTTTAGGGTCAATCTTAGGGGCTAGGGAATTATGGTTATTATATAGGTATAGAAGTACAAACATGTTGGTGTTCAGCTTAGTAAATGCATGTCCTCAGCTGAACGTGAATCACGGTGGACTTTAAATTTTGCAGTTTCAAGATCAATCAAACTGAAACAGGGAGAGATGGAAGTGTTTCTTTTCTTTCTCTTGTTTCTATAATTTCATTCATAGTTTACTCTCTGCTTTGACGGCAGGTCAAGTTTGTGTGAGTGTGTGTGTGTGTATACTTGTTTAGTGTTTAACGTGTGTATTGCATTCTGGGTAGCTATACATGGTATTATCAGTGGGTGTGTGTTTGGGTTGTTTTGTGTTTTTCCCTCATTGTTTTCATGTGCTTTAGAGAGTGTGTCTTCCTGTGTGACTGCCGTGTACGTATAGAGTGTGTGTTTGCGTGTGTGCGTTTATGTTGTCGTGGAAACGCCGTAGGCCTGACAGAGCTGTCAAACTGTCGTCGTCAGCGACCGGAGAATTCCAAACAATTTCACTGCTAATGTTGAGAAACATGTTGGCGATCCCCGCCGAGACCGAAACCCACCGAATATATAAATAATAAACATACACACACACACACTCTCTCACACCTTAACAAAACGGCTGACAGTAATGTGTGTGTTTGAGCAATCGGCCCCTGTTCCAGCAGCATAAATATTTGATGTGATCCTGTGTCGAGGAGGAGGAGGAGGTGAGAGGACAAGGGAGGAGGGGGGTGGGAGTGGGAGGAGTGAGGCAGAAAGAGGAGAGAAATGAATGTGGTCAAGATGAGGAGGAAGGAAGAGTTAGAAGAGGTGAACAAAGCATGTGGACAAGGTGAGGAGGAAACTGAGAAGAAACAGGAGAAGTGGAAAGGTTGAGGCGAAATGTGGGAAAAGGGAGGAGGAAGAATGTGGGATGAAGCAGGAAAAGGGGAAAAAGGAGCAAGACGAAGGTGGGGAAAAGTATGAAATGGAAAGAGATAATGAAGCAAACCCCCCGACTGACGCACACCTCTCGATGGTGGGTCTCTCCGAAGCAATATCAAGAACTGCGTCGCAGTAGGAATGACATTTTATAAATTCTAAAACTTTAACAGCTTATGCATTTTCAAAATCCATTCGGCGATCTACATAATGCCGACCATTTAGTAACCAGGGGAAAATCCAGGTACTCAATTCACTTGAGAGACAGTGAAAAGGAGTTACAAAAGTGTGTTGCGCTTGTGTACCATCTATTTTGGAAGTTCTTTTGTTAAGTGATTTGTAGCCACCATACACTGCCCCCCCCCATGATAATATAGCACGCCTCGGGTTATAAAGGACCCGCAGCACAATCTCTCCTCGCAGCAGCCTGGTGGGTGGAGTCTGTTCGTCGGGAGAATTCAGCTTACCTGGTTGACCGCGTGTTTCACCATGTAAGATGGTGACAGGCATCCAGCCACCCTCTATCTCTCCTGGCGTCCACCTTCTTTGTTTGGTTGTATTTGGTTTGTATTTCTCTTTTAGATGGACGTTGAATTAACCTTTTTTTTACGTGTGGTGTCCCCCCGTTTTCCTGCCGTGAACCAGGTTGTCCATCATTATTTTCGACACGTACGGTGTAGCTGCAGCTCATCTAAGAGTCGGGTCATCTCGGAGAAGAACTAAATGTCCAACCACAGAAGTCAGATGACAAAATTGTTCGTAGCTCTTCGATCTCGGCAGCTGTCACAGAGAGGAGTGAGACACGGTTATTGTTTCAAAATGGGGATAACGGCACGCGCATTCAGACAGTCTACTCTACTAGGAAGGTATTCATAGTGTTGCACTCAAAAGTGGCAGAAAATAGTTGTGTAAAGAATGAACAAAGAGCGTGAGGGAGAAGGTTCAAACCCTGGCTCCTTCCCCTGGGAGTGAGTGTCGGTTTTTGGAGAGCTACAGAAGTTGACAGACCCAGCCCATGTCCTGAACTAAATGAACTGAACCACAGGTGAAAAAGAGACCTGAAACACAGTAGACGTGAACGTTTGATTGACTTGGATTTCAAAGGAGAGGCAGAAACCAAAGCCGTCTCCCTAAACTGGACTGAACCACGTCTATACTTTCTCCTGGCATTTCATTTACTGACACCTACAAATAATGTAATAATCTATCGAAGTATCTATCGAAGTAGAGTCGCTCCTAAAAAAATAAATAATAATCGAGGTACAAGATGTTTATAAATTCTTGTTTGAAAAGATTTTAGTTTCAGTTCAACGGCTGCTTGAAAACAGACTATTTTCTGCTTCCACTCTGTCTGAGGCTGCCAGTGTCTCTCATTCCAGTTTGCGTTTCTGTCCACATTCTTTATCAACATAACAAGACGCATATGTCTCATCGCTGCAGGACAAAACAATATTACAATAATACAAGAAACAATAACAGGAAGTAGAACATGTAGGAAACACAATATGAATAACAGAACAACTGAATTACAACAATAATTCAACCTAATAATATCTGTCTCTCTCTCGCTGTCTTCAGTCTGCAGGAGTTTGAGGCAGAGTACCAGGAGCTCTGGGATTGGCTGATGGACATGGACGCCATGGTAACAGACAGTCACCAGCTGATGATGTCAGAGGAGCAGAGACATCACCTCTTCAAGGTAAGACGAGCTCTACTGTCTGTCTGCGACTCACAAACCTCACAACACACAAAAGTCATAAAAGTTCTCCCTGGTATAAGGACACATGCAGGAGCCCCTTTTTGACGACTAGGTTTAAAAAAAAAAAAAAGTCTTTGCATGACTTGCGTGGTTTTTACTGACTTCGGTAATTTGTCTTGAGTTGCTACTGTCGTCACTTCAAAGTCTGCAAAGGCATCTTGCTGTGGTATAAATAAGCTTTAAGACGAGACTTAAGAGTATTTTTTCTAAACATTGTCACTCTCCGGAAGTCCAGAGGAACTCTGTTTGAAGGCCCTGAGCAGACTTGAAGAGTTATGGATTTTGACATTTCACAGGAACCTGCACATAAGGTTGCGAGTTTGTAATTATGGGGAAGTCTGGACATTTGGATTCAGACATTAACTGTCGACAGGTAGAAGAGTCTTGGCGGGTGTTTGGAATTGGCCTGTCAGGCACTTGTTCTCCTAAATTTGTGTCAAACTATCAAGCAACTTTTACTGGGAAGCTTTTTTTTCCTCAAAGTATGAACATTTCTACAAATATTTAGCTCGATAATCAGACTGACTTTAGCTCATTAGTTGTGCATGTATTAAAGTAAAACAAAAGAGAAGGGAAGAAATATACAATAACGTGAGAAAATGCACAGGTGGAATGAAAATAAACCCAGAAGGCTTGTAAAAACAAAACAAAAAGACACCAAACATTCGAATTAAAGACGAGTGTATATGCTTGCCACCATTTTAAAATATTCCAAAAAGAGATTTAAAGAAAAAGAAAACAAGGATTACTTTAACACCAAAGGCTTACAATTGCTTTAGCCAATCAGTAGCAAGTGCTGAATCCGTTCCAACATATCAAGAGTCTTTATTTCAGCATGGCAGGACAGCTGTGTTGATCTCGTCTATGCTTCTCGCCCTTTTTTTGGCAATATTTCTACTTGTTTATAGATGTAGTTAGGTAGGTAGCTAGCAATGTATATAGGAAGACAACGTCCTCATTCCCAATCCTGCCTACAAAGCTCTGATTGGTTGGGGTTTCTCCAACCGGGGGAATCAATGAGCACAGCACCAGACCTATTAGAGATGCAGCCTGCGTTTCATATGTCTGGAACCAGGCTGAGACATGTTTACTAGCATTTGAAATACAGCCTTACATGTCCATTTTCAAGGTAAACTAGCTAAAACTAGTCTGCTCCACCAGCTGGACTCCGAACCTGTGCAAAACACACAGAATTTGAGACGGCATGTTTCGCAGTACATTTATTTTGAAAGACTAAAAGACGATACACGCCGGCTGCGCAGCCACGTGTCATGGATGTCCAAGCTCTGATGTTGTTGACGCTCCAGAAAAAAAGCATTTATGACATGACAGCAATTTCCGAACTCTGTACATACATCTTACATCTTTCTTTAAATGGCAAAAGTACATAGAGTGACACTTAACAGTAGAGAGGGGAATGGAGCTTTCTCTTGTTGACAGAACTTTTTCTGTTAGACGTCACACACGTCACGGTGTTTTTATGTCGAGAATGGGTCGTTGCGTTAAACCTTTAGGTTCTGAATAGCGCGACAAGATCCTCTGCTCGTTGGCTTTACTGTGATATCACGAAACTCCCATCAGCCACCTCTGCCTCCATCATGGAAGGAGCACTAAGGACGGTCTGTTAATCAAAATGTGTAAATATGTAGAAACAGAGAGCTAGCTGAAGTAAATGATGTCCTCCCACATTCATTCATCCATCAATTTGTCTGTCTGCCCCATCCCTCCCTTCACTCTTCCCTACACCTCACCATCCCTTTTTTTCAGCCAATCACACACACACACACACACACACACACACACACACACTCACACATTCTGTATCCATCCTTACCAAGGAGAATGGGATTACAAGGCATAGCCTCCCTCATAACCATATCATAGTGAAGTGTGTGTGTGTGTGTGTGTCTGTCTGTGTCTGTGTGTGTGTGTGTGTGTGTGTGTGTGTGTGTGTGTGTGTGTGTAATGACTTCACTGCAGCCAAATGAGACAGAAAGAAGAACAGCATGTGTTACGATTAGAGATCTGAGTCATCCTCTTCTGTCCTTCACACACACACACACAC
>CALSCE010009695.1:1021280-1041529 GCA_943593645.1 Bovichtus variegatus | reverse complement strand
TCTCTCTGTCTCTCTGTTTCTCTTTGACAAACTAACCACAGACTCATAATCGCGTCGCCTCTTCTGAACACACAGCTAACTGCTCATTTCACTGGTCAGGGGGTCCTATAATCGGCCCTCTTCATCGTCTAATGGGGCTGGTTTTACCTGCCATAGTTCAGCTAAAGTAGTGTTTCCACTCAGGAGGGAGAGTCGCTGCTATACCAATGACTCAATACCTTTTGTACAAACACATACATATGCAAATGAGAAAACAGGGACCCATGTGGGGCTCGTTCAGGAGCAGCTCTGTGCTCAAAGTTTCTCTTGTTATGGCTGCTTGTTAAAGTCATAACAAGAGCTGCAAGAAACAAAGCTATCTGATGCTTTAACATTTTCCAAAAAGGTATAATATGAACCCTGAATAACACGAGATATAGTGTGTTGAAGCTGAAGTTTGTGAAGGTTAGTCAACAACAAAAAAAGCTGGAAACCGTAACATTTTAACAAGAAATATCAACATATCCCACGCAGAGATAATTAAAGCTCAGTTTCCAACATCGGACTGTTAAACAGGAGGAAAGCTGATCGGGCAGGAACAAGAGAAAGTTGGGACCAACAAGTAATCGGTGAAGCGATAAAGACAGCGTTGCTAGAAATGTATGAATGAAGAACCGAATGCTAGAAATGCACCAGCACAAGTAAAAACAAGACACATCAGTGAAAATATTCCTTACTGAACTTTCACAAAAGCCTCAGAGGACTATAAAGTAAAGAATATACATTTACTGGGAATCAAGCGGCTTACATTAGTATTAAACAATTAAACAATCATGACGTGGTATCAGAACACAAAAGAAAAGATTAAGTGAATTAAAGTGGCTTTTGATATTTACATGGAGCTTTTTTTTTTTATCCAAAATTGTATCCGTAACAAAGATGTTAGAAATCCCGTATCCTGCTTTTCCCAAAAGTAAGCGTTCTGTGTCTGCTAATATATATTTTTTCAGAAGTGAATAATGAAGCTGTTTCTGAAATAACATGCATTCAAACATCAGGCTTCAGCAGCCTCAGTTAAGATACGATTCCCCCCTTTGTGTGTTTCCCCGGACGCTGTTTCCTTCCTCGGCTGCGGTGGATGAATAATAAAAACTGAGATAAAAAAAATAAAAATAAATCACAAAAAAAGCTTGAAGATTCCCACTTGATTTGACTGTTCAAACATCATATTAGATCACTATAAATTCCGAGACTGCTAAATACACACAAACAATTCAAAGAGCATCGCTTCAGCCATTTACTGTTTTCTTACACATGTTAGACTGTGTGTTGCAAATAGCGTTGCCCGGCAGCTCGTTGTGATCCGCACGGAACACCCCCACTTTGTTTGTTCTGTATTGATGAGAACTTTTCAGGAAAAAAACATGAGTATACACACACACACACACACACACACACACACACGTACACACGGAATCCAAGTGGGGGATAGTCTCTCTCATCGGTTTTCTGTGTCTTACTGTGTGATCAACAGGGGTTTTGAAAATTGCTCTGCAGAGCTTATTACACACACACACACACACTTGTTCTCTCTTGTTATTGTAAGTTGTTCCTATTTGAAACAGTGATTGCTTCTAACCAAACACTCTTTCAGTTTGTGTTGTGTCTAAATGGTGTTTTGTTGTTGGTGTGAATATCAGCTCTGGATTAGCAGCTGATCTGTTTGCACCTGGAAAAACAGCAGTGACACGACAACAGCAGCATCCCCCGTTCACACGATAACAACAGACTTCACGAGAATGACGACGGCAGCATTAACGCCATCGAGCTAATTCATAGTTACAATAACAGCGTTAGCAGCACCGTTGCAGTGTATTATTACGTAGAAGATCAGCTTCAAATCTTGTATGACATTTTCTGTCGTGATACTTTGTTATACGTGACAAGTCCCGGAAACTCAGTTTGTAGAGAAAGTCACTTGACAGGGATATCAGTCAAACCGTGGCACAAAACCAAACGAACAACAGCAGGATCAAGAAAATGAATAATCACAATATCAGATTATTAAAAAAATAATAATACTTTTTTTTTTTTTTTTCTCGATTTCCGTCACCAGAAATATTTCACAGTATGCAGGAAACACAACTTGTCAATGTAAAGGATCCTAAAAATGTGGCAAAAATCTTTATAAACAATAGCCACAGGAGCCCTCGAACATACAACATACTGTAGATATGTCTCCTTCATAGAGGAAAATGTATAATATTACTTAAGAATCGGAGAATATGACTTCATACGTAGCAGCACTGAAAACTCTCACTGCACCATAAACAAGAGCCACTAATGTCAACAACATCAGGATTATTATTACATCTTCAATAGCAACTCAAACTCTCACGTTGGCACAAGCCTCCAGCAGTTTAGGAATGAATACATGACTTCCCTTTTATCGATCTGTACATTTCCAAAGGTAAATGATTAATGATCGTGTATGTATCGATTGATATGCTACTTTGCATGATGGAGTATTGACACAACAATGAGTCCTCACACTTAACTCCTTTGCCTCTTTCCTTTTTCCAACCCCCCACTTCAGGAAATCCTCTCGGAGCATTCGGGGCCCAGCTCTTCCTCCCAGCAGCGCCAGTCAGCCGACGTGAACTCTTTGCTGGTCGTCGATCGAGTGAGTGGCGCGGAGAACCCTCGCTCGGCCCTCTCCCCGCTGACTAACTCGCTCCTGGAGCAGCTGGAGGCTCGTATCAAAGAGCTGAAGGCGTGGCTGCGAGACACCGAGCTCCTCATCTTCAACTCCTGCCTCGGACGGGACAAAGACGCCGCGGATCAGCTCCAGAGCTTCAAGGTAGGACGAGCACTTTCAGTTAGCGGTGGGACGTTAGCGACTTCTGGTGGGTTGCTTTCACATTAAGGGACACAGATAATAGTTAATATAGACATTACGTTTATGGCTTTAGTGGAACATTAGCAACCAGTCGCTCTCCAGCAGCATAGGAATCAAGTTTACATGTATTTTGTATTACCAATTACGTTTGGGGGATAACAGAGTCCACAGACGATGCTTTCGCTCAATCTATCTGACAAATTGTTCACTGCAAATGTTTGTCAGTTGGTTATTCCTGCAATGTCTGTACCAGGCAACTGGACATGGTAAAGCTTTGGATACATTTAGTTAACTTCACCCAACTGAAGTTAGTCAAAGATGGTCATAACGCTCAACCGCCGAATTGAATCACTATTTTGCAAATAAATGGCAAAACATTTCTTCGGGAGAGCATTGTGTTTCCTCCCCGAATAAGAATATGGCACACTGATGCATATGAATGTTATTTACTTTAACTTTCTTTCAGATTCTAATAGGAATCCTAAATAATATTTCCTGTATGAGTACTGTACATACATTATCTTCTATATGCAAAATGAAGGTGGTAAACACTTTATACAGCATACATAAATAATAAGGACAGAGTGTTTTTAGACACAAACAAAGTGAGAAGATAAGGAAGTTGCAGTAAATAAAGCAGGTGTTAATTCATGTACAGTGTCACGTAACTTTCCTTCACTAACTTTTGCTATCAAAGGTGTGACAATCAGTATTAAGCTTTAAAAAAACAACAACCATGTTGGCTGTGTGTGTGTGTGTGTGTTGTTGCTAAGTATAGTAATGCATCGTCGTAATGAGGCCAGATGAAGGCAGCGCTGTTTTGAAGCGATGGATGTATAGAGGAAACAGCAGTTAGCCTTAAAAGCCACAGGACGCTAACAGGATATTAATCAGCCTATCACACAGTGAACAGCTAGCTGCGCTGATTAGCCTAGCCCTGCCGTGTGACTGACAACCAGACACGCACACACACACACAGCCATACAAGTGCACATGCTGAAACAGCAATGCAGACAGAAGTGCATTAATTCATGTATATATATGTGCATTCACACTCACAAACACACACACACGGAGATTTGCAAATGAGTGACACACGCATACAGAGGCAGACAGACGCATAAATAAGTGAATGCATGAGAATATACGGCTGAATTTAGTGACTCTAAAAGTTTTAAACATTCAGAGAGACACATTTAAAATCTGGTATATATGATTTCATTGATTAAGAAAACTTTCTTTTTTATGTGAGCATTCATTTTGAAAACGTCTTTTATTAAATCTTTACAATGGTTTTACTACGAAAGGAAAAGCTCCATTTAAGTTGTTAATACTCTAAAGTGCAGCAGTAGAATAATGAGCAGGCCCAGCGTGTGTGTGTGTGTGTCCGTCTGACTGTTTTATTGTTCTCAATTCTGGTGAGGACCCGAGTAACGTCATTGTGGAATTGAGGACATTTTTTGAATGAGGACATTTTTTGGAAGGCTCTGGACATGTTTGTGAGCGTGAGATCCTTTGAAAAAGTGGAGAAATCAGTAAAAAAAAGGTGTAATTTTGTCCTCACGTAGCTTTTACCATGAGGCAGTTTGGGGCATAAACACATGAAGTAATCTTCGGGTTGGATATAATATTGGGTTTGTTTCCATAACTAACAGGTGCAACATTTCAGTCGCAATGAGATGAAGATGTGAGACGAAAAATGCAAGTTACAAGTGTGAAAGTGAGGCTGCGGCTGGCAGTGCAAACTTGAAAGGCTTTAGTCACATTTTTTGGGGGAATATTTATCTCCCATTCATGTTATAAGGTGTTTGATCAGGAGCATAAAAGAGTAGCAACACCTTTAGTCACCAAAACCGCAAAAACCTGTCCATAAAATTAACTACGTTTATGTGTGATGTCATCAAGCATCACAGCAATCAGGCAGAGAAGAATTTATGAGTCAAGTTTTAATTTGGTCAGTATTGACAACACACATGCATCAGTGCGCGCGCACACACACACACACACACACACATGCTGCCTAAATGATGAAACTGTATAGAAACGAGACTTTATCTGAAGAAAGTGAGCCGAGCCGCTCTTACTTTTGATCCTTGTCGCAGCTCTCTGTGGGAAGCCATTGATTTCTGGCAGAAAGAGGCCCTGAGCTTCTGGAGAAATGAAGATTGGAAATATTGATAGCAGTCATTTGTATGGAGAGAGAGAGAGAGAGAGAGAAAGAGAGAGGCTAAATGGAGGGTAGGGGCTCCATTTTAAGAGAAGTCGGCTCCATCTTAGCGATCACTCGTCTGTTTTTGGCGTTTGAACTCGTAAATGGGTTCGATTTCAACGCTGCAGCTTATTACTGTACGGCTGTATGAGAAAGCAGCGGGGGTCGACAGAGGTCGCAGAGGCACACACACATTTACAAACATCTACTGATAGGAACATACACAAACACACATGGAAGACCTTGTGATGGATTTGACTGTCCTGGAAAAACTTGAGAATTAGGATTATTTTGTCGCGAAGGTTTCGTGTTTTTTTTTTTTCACAATTTGGGTGGTAGTCTTCAAAATTCACACTCAGAAACAGGAGTCATTCTTGACGGACACTGTGACATTTGGTTGTTAATTAACTAGTCTAATGTCTTGTTAAGTAGTCACTTAACATCAAGATATAAAACCGCATTTCTCTGCCCTCTCACCCGACTTGTGAGTGATGCCGGGAGCTGCGGGAGTGTGTTCTGTTGTACCTATAACCACACCCAGAAGTGACGTCACAGTGTCCTGGAGTACACCTGGACAACACTGCAGCAAGGTGGGAGGTTGAGAACTGCTGCAGATGAGCAGAAACAAGATTTTCAGGGGGTATTAAGTTTCTCTTCACCCCCCTCCTCCCCCTTTCCCTCCTCCTCCTCCTCCTCCTACTTCCTCCTCCTGTCTGTCTGTAACCCGGCTCTTAATTGAATTAGCGCTCCTTTAAGATACGGCGTCAGCCAGACGTTCCTCCAGCAGGCCCCGGGCCTCCGATGACTCTCTATTGTCGTGGAGACGCTCTGGGGGCCGGACACACTGAGAATTAATAGACTGAGCCCCACACACACACACATTAACACACTCTTACGCGCTCACGGTGTATGCAGGTACAGACACAAATACTGCGCTGCTCTCAAGTGTGTACAGATATGGAGACTGAAAAGGAGTCACACACACACACACACACACACACACACACACACACTGACGGCTCCGTCTCCAAGGTTAAATGTTTCCTGCTTCTTCTCACTTTATATTATATATATATATATATATATATATATATAATGGGCTGAATGTTGTATTTTCACTGCAGACAGCTGAGTTACACATAAACAAATCAAATAATAATGTTTTCCATCACTTATTAATGATTTTTAAAAACTTTTTTTTAAACAGATTTTACATCTTTTCTGATGCTGCAACATTTTATTAAGGGTTTGGATGTCATAAATCTTATTAAAAAAATAATGAAAGATTATTCCTATTTCTAAAAAGGGAACATTACAAAATTCCTCTTTGGAACATTTTTGTTTTAAAAAAAAAAAAAACATGATAATAATCATATTAACTCTCAGTTACAACAGAAGTCAGAAACCAAAATATTAATCAAGCAATGAAAAATAGCAGAAATAATATTTGAGCACCATAGGTTAGGTGTTAGCATGTAATGTCTAGGAGATAATAAACATTTTCATGTAATGACAAAGGCTCATTAAACCACCAATTATCAATGTTTTTGTGATCATGTGATCACATTGTTGATATTATTCTACTTTCCTGTTGGGGTTAACAACAACTACAAATTGGTGATCTGCAAAATAAGTACAGTGTAAAAATGTCCCCGTGTGCCTTTGAAACAACTACTTAGTGAAAGAAAGCCAGCGGTCACTTTGTGACGATGTGAAAACTAAATGTAAAAATAATATTTTGTCCTTTGTGACCTTCCATAAAAAAATGGGAGGCGATAACATTATATTTCTTTCTCCCTTGCAAATGGAAATGGATCAGTGTTCATGTTCAAAGTCTCTGTTCCTTCAGTCAGACGGACACACACTGTCAGGAGGCGACCTCTCGCTCGCCACACACACACACACACGCGCGCTCACACAGAGATGCTAGCATAGATTGTGGATATCAGTGTGAGCGTTTAGTTCTTTCTTCTGAAGTGAAGCTCAACAAACTGCCTCCTCTGTCTCTCTATCTGCCTATCTGTCTCTTTTCGCTTTATCTATCCTTCTCAATTCACCTCTTTTTTTGCTTTTTATTCCTCTCTCTTGTCCCGTGTACCCGTCTGTCTTTTTCTCGTTGTCCTTGCTGCATCTCTTTCTTGTTATCTGTTCAGCTGCTCCCTCTCTCCCCCGCTGTTGACAGTCGATGAACCTGTCCTCCCCTACTGTTCATAACCCACGACCGCCTCATCCCCACGGACCCCTCCAGTCATGCTCTTTGCCCTCCGGCCCTCTTCATCATTTGTAGCACATGTCGTTTCTATTTTCAGCTCTCCTTCCTCCTGCCGTTTGTGAGATTTGAATCTGCCCTTCCTCGGCCCATTCATGACTCAGCGCCCCGCCCAACTCCTGTCGTTCATATACATCCCGATCTCACCCTCCCACCGCCCCTCCTAAAACACGTCTGTATTCCTTGGATTCTCCGTCCCCAGCAGAATCACAAACTCATAGAATTGTGTGCTGTTATAATGAATGACTTGTTTGGCCATCCGACAGAACATTCCCGTTAATAAAATGGAAACCTGGGAACGAGAAAGATCCGTCTGTGGTGGACTGCTTACTGAACTTGCTTCTGTCTCTGCAGAATACCTTCCTGTCTTCAAAAATAAATAGATCTCCCTCTTCTTAGAGTACTTACTCACCGAATGTCTCCTCTTTATTTTTCTCTTGTACTTATGTTGCCTCATGCGCCTGCAAGCCTCGTGGCACTTGAGGCACTCGGAGGATTTTATTTGTTTACGTGCAAGCCCACCTTTGCCCCCCCTTTGTTTACCTGTGTGTAACTCTCCATCTCCTCACTTGTAGTTATACCCTATTTCCTCATCAGTAAAGTAGATTAAACAGGCACAAAAAGAACATGAAATGATAACTACATACAAGGATTGATCACCAGGTGGCAAAGTTGGCAACTGCCCAGGTCTCCAGACCCTCAGGGGTCTCTCAGTAGGGCGCGCAGTTCATTTTTGCCCCCGGGCCCCCGAGTGGGTTAATCAAGCCCTGACATTTTGTGGCAGTTGCATGTAGGTTTGTTGCCGGGACGAAACGCTGGCAGTAAACCTGCACTGGCCTGCCAGGACAAAGATACACACTTGATTTGGCTGCTTTGCAAAGTGTTTCTGCACAGAATGAGGACCCTCCATCTCTGACAGAGCAGTCGCTCCACAGAGGTTTTACGGATTTACAGAAACAATCCAAACCTATCCCTTTTGAAAATTACGCTTACACACTGTCGGTTTTGGACATTGCACTGTGCATCATTTCCGTGATGTCATCCAGTCACGTGGTGAAAATGTGTGTCTAAATTTCACTGATCCTTTTGCTTCTCTTCACTTTCAGCTGTCAGAAGTCTGTGAAAAGGCCTCAATTGTTTCTGGATCCATTTGTGTAGCTGCCGCTACATTTTGTCCATGTGAATGTAGCCGACAGATGCTAAAAGTTTGTTTTGTCTGCCACTGCCTTCTGTGTACGGTGACATCACTTCTATACGCACTATAGTCCACAAACTACAGCTCACTCCCCCTCAGTATATGATCTCCCCCTCAGCTTCTCTCAGGCAGCTAATAGAAGGTGACAGCGAGGCTCTGATATCGATACTTGCTGCATGGTGAGGATTAAAGATCCACCGTCTCCCTGCCAAGAACACAGGCTGTGTGTGTGTGTGTGTGTGTGTGCCTTTTGATTATGCCTGTGTGTGTGCGCGTGTTTCTTGGTTGTAGTTCTGTTGGTGTGCCTTGGTTGCGTGTGTGTGTGTGTGCGTGCGCGCGCCCATTGGTGTTTTGAAGAGGTGTTTTCTCGTTAAGAGTTGCTCGTTAGGGGTTGAAGGCGAGCAAACAGGTGAGACGTTGCCACGGTAACAGCCCCAACAAACAAGATCAGACTTTCATCTTCATCTGCTCGGGAGCAGAAGAAAACACTCGGCTCTTTCATCTGCTTAAAGGACTGGAGACAGAGAGAGAATCTAAACACAGAATGGAGAAAGAGAAGAAAGTCCTGAAGAAGAAGAAAAAAAAGGCAGCAAACAGTGACAACGAGAGGGAGAGAGGAGGAGGAAGATGGCAATAGAAAAGGAGGAGGAAACAGTTGAGGTAGAGAGAATGAGAAGAAGAAGCTCGTAAGGAAAGAGGGATGAACACAGATAAAGAAATGAGCAAAGAGGTCAGGTAAAAAGAGAAATAACCAGACATTCAGGACCTTTTATTGTCATTTGCATTTTGAACTTAAAAAAAAAAAAAGGATCATATTTTACTATCAATCCACTTCACCCCGTGTGAGCTTCGTGTCATGATGTCCTCTGCATGAATAACAGAGGAATAAGCCTAGTTTACTATAATAGTTTGTATAATGTCCTGTAGTGTTTTATACAACATCCATGAAGTGGACGTTAGTGTGGATTGTTTGAAAGCCACTCCATCTCCAACATGAACAAAGTACAACTTCAAATGCAGTGTTCAACCAACAACAGTATTATCAGGCGAACATGTGCTGCAAAAATGTTGCTGAAATAGATGCGAGATAACAGGGTTTTTTTTTAACACAAAGTAGTTTGCATGTCTGTGCGGTAGAGAGCAGACTAGATGTCTGAAAATGTAAAAAAAAAAAGAGAGAATTCTCGTAGCAGTGCCATTAGGCCGTTAGTTCCCAACCTCAAAACCGTGAAGGTTCACCAGATGATTAGGGAGAAGAAAGAAAAAGAAGGAAAAAACACACAAAATTGGCTTTTTTCTTGTGAAATTCTAGATACTTTCACCTCTTGTGGCCTCAAAAAATGGCTACAAATGAAATAATTTAAATAGGGAAAAATCTATTTCCCAATCAAACAATCAATAGGTTTGTGTTCAAGAAAGCATAATAATAATGTTGCAGCTCGATAGGCTATTAGAGGCTATTTGTGCAATCATTACCTTAAACTTTGAGTACATAAGGTCATCTGAAATATGTCAAAGCTCCTGCATGTCATCACTGTCCTGTAAAAACAAAATATTTCCACCTTTTGACAAAGTAACAGTTGTGTTTTAAGTGTTATGACAATACAGTTTTCAGATAATCCCGTGTATTTTTAAGTGGTTTATTTAGCTAAAGAAGTAGGAGAATTTTCTCAACCCATTCAGGAATGCTTAATCCTGTATTTTACCTGAAAAAAAAAATCTAAATGAACACATTTGGAGGTCCATGTTTCTCACTGCACTGTGCTCGTATTGCTGCTGCCTAGCTAACATGAGGACAAACAAAAACCATTGAGAGTTTCAGAGTTTTTGCAGAGGAGACGAAAAGGCCTCACGTGTTTTATAATATCAGGATTTTTCGACTGACTCAGAGCCTAATGTTTATTTCAGTCGCGCTACACCCGTGAGAGAAAGCTCAACATGGCCCTGGAACCACGAGTAAGGCGAAAGAGACAAATAGAGACAGAGGAGAAAATTACCTTCATCTGCTCAAACAGCAGGAAGAGACCGAGGGACAAAACAAGGGGCAGAGGCGAGGTGAAAGATGCAGATGGAGAAGATGATAGTAAAGGAATAGAGAAGACAAGAGAGATGGAGAGACCGGAGAGGAACGAGAGACCAGCCTGTAAAGTGAGACGCAGAGAGAAAGAGTTGAAAAGACAAATATACAGAGAAACGCAGACGGACAGAGGGAGATTGGAATTTATTGATGGCAGCGTTTTAACTCTGCGCGGCGTGTTCGCTCGGCTGCATTAGTGAGAACAGTAAACGCTTTCGCTCACAAAGACTTCATATAGCCTCCATTTGTTTACTGCTGCTGAATATTTTAAGAGTAATGCTTTCATCCCTGAAACATTGCCGTGTGTGTGTGGAGCGGGCAAAAAGGACTTCAGCTAATAACTTCGAATAATCAATAAGACCTGATGATGTCAGCAGTAATCCATTTTGACTTTCACATGAAGGCCGCTGAGCTTTTTGCCGCAAACGTTTCCTTAAATCAAACGACTGAACTGATATGTTTTGAGCAGTTACTGCATGCCCTGTCTTAGATGCTATCACTTTCAATATTTATTTTATTTTATTTTATTTTATTTTGTTTTATTTTGTTTTATTTTATTTATTTTATTTATTTTATTTATTTTATTTATTTTATTTATTTTATTATTTTTATCCGGATTGGATTTTTGGCACTACAGTTCCCATCATGCTTTGGGAAGTGTGGTGGGCTGTTTTTCTGAGCTTGTAAAAAGTTGACATTTTAGAGATTTGTGACAGCGACACTACAAACATGAGCTTATAGAATATGATGCATTGTTGTGGATTAAACTATATAAGGAGTCACAATTATTAAAAAACATTAAACATCTACAGCCGTAAGCTGCAACATACACATGAATGCAGCAGTACTAGTGTATGATACTAAAACTCTGACAGGGAACATTTTACTGCACAATGAATACTTTTACGTTTCATACTTTATAAATTTTTTGCTGATTACGCTTAAATGCTTTTGCTGTCGTAAAGTTTAGAATGCCGGACTTTTGCTTGTAGTGGAGTATTAGTACTTTACTTCAGTAAAGGATCTAAATACTTCCACCAATGGCTTTGCAGGATGGTAACAGGAACTGTTGTTGAGAGTGAACGTTTATTCTCTGGAAATAGTTGTTTGACCAAATCAATTCCCAAAGGTGCCCTACTAGTTTACTAGACATTGTTGCTGTTTTACTGAGTTATGATACGGCGAGCAGGTGTGATTTGTGACTTAAAATGCGTCAGTCAGCTGCTTTGTGTTAATCTCTGCTACCATTTTGACAAAAAATAAACGGGTGTTTTTCTTGAAATGCTGAAAGAAAGCACCTCAACATCGTTTATTTTCTCGCCACCTTTCTCTCATATGAGCACTACAACAGGACCGTGTGAGCTCTGACCTCATCACGAGTCACTCTGGAGAAATCCAAAAATGGAAAAACATCAATTTCTCACTCCGGAGTCGAGCTTTCACTTTGTCAGAGTACTAAATTGATATGTTAATGCATCCAGGTTGCCAGTTTTTGCGCCATAAATGTCACAAACACGGCGATGAAGTGAGTGGGAGAGGTACATCTTACTTTATTGTCTGCTTCCATTTTCAGGGAATTGCTCTAAAAGCCCTTAACGAATCCCACTGACTTCAGACCCCATTTATATGTGACGTTAAAAACCGTAGAGCGCCAAACAGATGTATTCTGGGTCAGTGGAGGCAGGGCAGCAAGTTTCAATGCGTAATGCTGTGTGACCCGTTCAAAGAAGTCTTACCAAATGAAGCAAAGCTTCAAAATTCTGATGATTGTTTAAAGGAGCAACAGTCACTGAGGTCCGACATGAAAACACCTTTAAAGCTTTGATATATCCATCTTCAGGTTATTTATCCATCCCAAGATAAATACAGTGCGTATATAAGGACAGAAGTTAGTGTGAGAAATGTCACGATTTGCTGTTTTATTATTGCTTCTTCAGTGGATGAGTTGATTTGAGTTGAGTTGCATTGCCTCCATTTCTAAGAATCCTCACATGTTCTATAATTGTTTAGATACTTTTCTTCTGCTCTGTAAAAGTCTCACCGTTATACTCAACAATTCATTGAAATTTGATCGGAATTGCAATATGGCCGAGTGCAATTTTCGAAAACGCAAAATATCTTTTTGGATTTTTAGCTATCGATGCATTTTTTGACTAAAACTCCGAACATCCCATCAACGTGCTGACATTTATACATATATTTAATGCTTCGCTGGTATTTTACTAGCACCCAAAACTGAGTTTCTCTCCAAAACAAGTGTTAAAATCTGAGGAGGGAGGTTTATAGATTCTATGTCAAGGACCCCTTGGCGTCCCTGGACCCCCATTTTTGGGAACCCCTAGCCTTGAGGTTAGAGTACAAGGTTGATGCTTCCGAATCGATCTCTGAACACTCGGTGACACGGCGCTCTCGAACAAACCTCCAGAGGCAGAATGTGGTTGTGCGGTCATTTTTGCAATGTTTATAAAAAAAATAAAATAAAAATTCAGCTGGACAGAAGAAACTGGGACAAGGAAATTAAGAAGTAACCGGGAGATAGTAAGTAAAGGATGGAGAGCAGAGAAGAGGATGAAATGGAGGAGAGAGGGAGTGAAACAGGAAGGAAGACAGAAATGTCAGACGAGGAGAGAGAGAGAGACAGAAAAGAGGTAGAGATGGGGTAGAGTATGCAAACGACAAAGTTTGGTTAGCTGTAGGCGGTATTAGCAGCAGCAGAGGGAATATGTGTGTGGGAACAAATTGTCGACAGGAATTCATTAGGCTTGTTGTGCGATAACGAGTGCTTGTGGTTTTAATTGACTTAATCAACAAATAGAATTAATCAGAGATTTCTAATTAATGGTAATTGATTGAAATATCCACTGGGTCACCGCGCAAGCAGCCAAAATTCTCCTTCTCGCTCTCTCTCTTTATTTCTGTCTCCTCACTTTGTCCTTGTCCTCTTTCCTTATCGTCCTTTCTCTCAGTTGTTTTTCTTTCCCTCTCTTAATATCTCTCATTTCTTTCTTCTGTATTCTCTTTTCGTCTTCTGCCTTCGTCCCGGTCTCTCCCTCTTTCTGCCGCTCTGTTTTTCTCCTTTTCCGTTCCTCTTGCTCCCGTCTTCCTTCCTTTCTTTTTTCACTTTCTCAGTCCGTCCCTCACTTTAACTTGTATGAGATTGCATCACATGTGTTGAAAATAAAACTTTAAAAGGGCTGCCTCAGTTGTTGCCTCAGGTACCAGTGACGTGATAAATTCTGATCCAGGAAGTCCAGTTTGAGAAACAGATCCATGAGTTTAAAGGCGTTAAAGTCTTTTTTTTTGTTGCATAAACTTAACCAAACCATAACCATACAGGTGACATATCAGACACTTCTGTGAATTATGAGCCTATGGTTATTTAAATAGCCTAAATAAGCTACTTGTGTTGTGTTTTACATCATATCTTGTGAAAATGTGAAACCAGATACAAAACAAACTGTGTATAGCTCCTTTTAAATTATTTGAATTTGTTGTTACGGTCTAAATCGTAAGAAATGATCTTTAACACGCCTCCATATTTGTCGTGTCCGAGGCTACGTCACAAGCTTCAATTCTTTTCTGGTGCCAAGCGAAACGTGTAGAACCAAATATCGACTGAAAACCATTCACCACATTGGCTGTCTCGTCAGATTGGCTGTCTGGTATTCATTGAATGGATAGTTCATGATTCATTTGATTTTGGCAAAGTTGTAATTCAGCTGCTTGTGTTGAGCAACATCTGACCCGACTCAAGCTTCAAGCACGGTGTTGAAATGGTGATTTAACGCCATTGAATCGTTAAAAGAAGGCGTCGCATCGACACGAGTGTCAGCGCTTTGCACAAGTGTCCTAGTCTTGTGTCTCTCTCTCTTTTCAAAGTGCTTTACTGTTGGAAACACTGACATAGCAACCACACCAACAACCTCCACTCTCCTCTACCCCCTATCCTCTCCTCCCTCCCTGCCTTCTCTCTCTCCATCCCTCCCTCCCTCCCTCCATCCCTCTCTTCACGCCAGGTCTCTGTAATTAGATTGTGGAGATGAGGAGGTGGAGGAGAGTTAAGAGGATTTTGTTTTTAGGAGAGGGAGATTTAAGAGTGAGAGAGATAGAGTGGGGATGGAGTGGGAGAGAGGAAGAGAGAGAGAGAAAATGAAGGGGGAATTAAAGAAAGGGGCGAGCAGATCCTCTTCTTTCTGTTTATCCCGATCCGGTCACCCCTTCCTGAAAGAGGATGTTGAGTGACAGACAGAGAAATACATGAAGAGAGAGATAAAGACATCACTTGTTCTTTTTGTGTGTCTCCTGTTGGTCGACCTTGAAAGAGACAACGTAGAGAGACGACGTCCACAGAAACGTCAACAGCGTTACACCCTGAGAGAAAAGATGGTTCACGGCAGGGTTATTGGAGTTTCTTTGGTTCTTTTTAAGCCCTTTTTTTTTTTTTATAGACTGTAAAAAAACGACTCAAAGAATCCCCAATTTGACCAACTCAAAAACATTCATCCGGTTTTTGGCCGCTCGTGACTGTGGTCCTCAGGCAAAAAAAGAAAAAGGTAGCCCGGACCCCCTTGTTCCTAGCCACATTCTCCGGCTCCTGCAGAGGATCCGACGCATTCCCGGATGAAACCCTGATCCGATTCTGAAAGACCTGAGCTGCCGTCTTTCAACATGAAGCAGAGGTTCTACTCAGAGCGCCTTCTGGGTTTCTGAGCCAAACATCTTACAAAGGAAGATTTGGCGGCTGGTATTCAAACATTATTTTCGTCCCCTACCCAAGGTCATGTGTGACGGATTTAATCAAGAGCTTCGAGGGTTCAGCTCTTTCCCCGCAGTCGGGTACAACACTGGCGATGCACCTGTGCTTCCTCTAACCAAACTCTGCTGCGTTTACCTGTGCGGTTGGTTCACTTATGGACGGTGGGAAGGCTTGAAGTCGATCCCGAGTCGACCATACTGCAGTTTGATTCATCAACGTTGTCATTTGAGAGTTTGGAAAGAAGAATGTTTCCAATGAGTTGAGTTGACGTCAGTTTTACATGTTTTTAATTTCCTGTCCGTCTTGGTTGTTGTCTCTTGTCTTTTCTTTCTTTCTGTTGGTCTCTGTCTCGATCTTTTCCAACCCCCCTTCATCTCCCAGCTTCTTTGTAACTCACTTTAATCTTCTATCTCTCTCCACACTACCTCTTCTCTTCCTCTCCGTCGACCTATCTCGCACTTGTTTTTCGTCTTTTCTGTCCATGTCCTACCTCTACACCCTCCGTGTCTTTCTCTTTTCTCTGCAGCCACTTCAGGGCTTTCCATGTATTTTGGAAGAAAAGCTTTTTAGCAAATATTTGTCCGACTGTGTCTGTAGAGCCCTCTGAGTCAATATGGGCCCAGCCAGGCTCGACCCGCCAGAGAGAGGGAGGGAGAGAGAGAGAGAGGGAGAGAGACGGATCAGTGCATAAAAACTAGCAGTGGAGAAACAATAGAGACTTAGGCTTCCCTCTTTCTCCTCTCTGTCTGAAAATAAGCTCTCAGGGAAAATACTTTAACTATCTGAAGCTGACCAAACTGAAATCCTGATACTGATAATGTTTATTAAAAAAAAAAGTATATTTATCAGTGTTTATACTGGTCTTATCCACTGAAAATTCACTTTTAAAATCCTTTTTATTGAGACAAAACAGGAAAATCATGTGTTTTTTTTGTGTTGGCAAATGGGAACAAAAACAAATGCTGTAAATTCTCAAATAGTGGCTTCAAGTCTATTTTCTCCTGGTGCCCTCATGGAGTTTATCCATACTGCTACTAGTGGTCACAAACTCTGCATGGTAGATTTAACTAGCCTTATGAGTCCACCAAATTGCCGTAAGTTATGTTTTTTGGGTTACAGAAATATGTTGATTTAATAGTTGTCAATTTAAAACCTTGTTTGCAGCTGCATTGATCTTATCCTCGCTTTTTTTTCTTTTCTTCTGGCAGGAAGATGACATTGGCATTTTGGCCTTTACTTGACAGAGAAGGGGAGGGGTGAGAGAGGGGGTGTGACACGCAACAAAGGTCTCAAGGCTGGAAACGAACCCGGGACGTTGCAGTCAAACAGCATGCGCTGCAAAATCACTCGGCCACCAAAGCAGCAAAACATTTTTTTAATCCCGCCTGCTGAGCTCCAATTGGTTGATTATCTCTCCAGTACTTCAGTACTCCGTCAGCGTCTCCACCAGATTTGCCAACCACTGTACTGCTGTGCATTAGACGTATTTTGGCAGCGCTCAAAGCCCAACACAAAGTAACTGTAGTTATGTGTTTGGTCGGGAGGAAATAGACCTGTAAGAATACACTTGCAGCCATTAGGCGCTCGGCGCAAACAACTGTATTGATTATATATCGAAGCGAATCATTTCAGTCTCCTGTTAAGCTGCTATTATTGTTCTTTTGCCATGTTTGCTGACTGTGACGTCAAAGTTCTTCCATTACCAAGCGGATGAAATCATATCCTACAAACGTTTACAACATCTGACTTTTTCAGGTCGGCAGCGCTTATTCCTCGTGAAAATATTTCTCCGTTAGACTTTCTGTTGTTGGAGCAGACTTTTGTAGAGCCGATTTAAGAGCTATGACCGTCGTCCTCTGACTCTAACATGCAGAATTATTGTTCCAGCTTCAATCTAGTTTAATTCATCTTCCTGTGCCTGCTCCACGCTGTCTGCTGCAGTTATTTGGCGCAGAGCGAGTATCACTCAGTCGTTTTGTTGTTGTTTCGAGCCTCCTCCTTCAACGTAATACACACCTCCTGTTTGGAATAAATTTATCTGCAACCTCACAAACACACACCGGGCTTGTCCTCTTGATCCTGTCTGCTATATTCTGCATCCCCATCTCCTGTTTAGACAACAGGCGAGCCACAAATATGCTAAACTGAAGAGAGCGAGAACGAGGAGATGAAAGACAGAAGAAGAAGAGTTGAGTGAGTGTGTGAGAGGCAGAGTGTGTGTGTGTGTGTGTGTGTGTGTGTGTGCAGGAGAGAGAGAGAGAGAGAGAGTAAGAGAATCCCATTTCATTGTAATAGTGTTTAATATTTATTGGAAAAATGTAAAGAAAATGTAAAGGAAGTGCTTTTCAGCGAGCAGGCAGGATTAGCATAAATAGTTTGGGGCTCGGACGTGTTTGGTCCCTGCCGCAGAGGAGTAAGGCTGTCCCCTCTATTCTGTCACACACTCGGAAATACATGCATATGTTTGCGCGCACATCTGCACACACACACACACACTTGTGCACACGCCTGCATGAGTAAACATTCAAACATGCAAACATGCAAACACACACACACTCGCTGACCTTTGGGTGTGGAAACTCATCAGCATATAGTGATTTATAATAGGCACTGCCAATCCTTGTGTTTCTTTTTCCGCCCTTTTTTGCATTTATTAGACAGCAGCAGAGAGGGAAGCAGAGGGGGATATTGGCTGTTGTCATTTATTTTATGCACTGTTACTGCTGATCAAGGATCTGTGTGCTGGATTTGACTTTATGCTAATAATTGTTATGAATGACCTGAATTAAACTGTTGCGAATTGGAAGGATAAATGGAAACAAATGTAGCTTTTGTTTGTTCTTGTTGTTTCTTTACTGTGGTCATAAGGACAATTCTGGTTTCTTACAACTTTGCTCTTATTTCGATAGTTTTGTCCATCATTTCTGTCAGTAATAATAATATTTTACTACCTCAATATCTTGCTGGAATCTGTGAACACATTCAGATGATCAGACAGGTTGGAGTCAGCCGTTTATTTTGTTTGTCTAATCTCTTGATTTGGAGGTGAAACTCAGAGGGAAATGTTTGTAATGCTCCCTTACTGTCAAAAACAACGGTACCCTTCCATTTTTCTGAATACAAACAAGCTGGAAAACGCATCACTTTGCGCTGCCAGACAGCGACACAAACAGCAAATGGAAGATGTTTCATGAGCTCAACATCAGCTGGATCATTGTCGTGTTTGTATCTGAATTAAAAGACATGTAATACTGCATTTTGCTGACCTTTCTTTCTTCCATGTCACCCTCAGTCTCTGTGTTCGGAGGTGCGAGCTCGACGCCGAGGAGTCTCCTCTGTTCTGAAACTCTGCCAGAAGCTGCTGCAACAGAGCCAGGTGGGTATCAAAAAAAAACACAAAGTTTATCACATCACAATATCAAAGAAGATTTTCAACTCAACTCCTCCTTCAGTAATCCAAAGATAGAAGAATATAAACTGGCACCAGCGGAAGACAACCCTTGCAAACAAAAATGTATTCTTTTTACTTAAAATACAAATATTTGCCCATTTCACTTCCAAAAATGGAAAAATTAGCTTCATTTTTCTATTTCAATTTGTTTAACTTCTTAGATCCTTTTATATTTCCTTCATGATACCGTGGAGAATCAGTGACACACCCTCATGAGTCAGCTTAACCTTGAAGAGAGGAATTATATTGTTGCACATTCTTAAAATGTAATCATATGATTAGTATGATAATAGCTTTTTATAATTCTGACAAAACTGTTTTTCTCCAATCCCCACCCTTGGGACAGTCGGGCCCCATGGCGGAGGTGGGCCCAGAGGCGGAGCAGCACCGGGAGGCCCTGCAGCTGCTGTCAATCAACCTGGAGAGGAGGTGGGAGGCGATCGTGATGCAGGCGCTGCAGTGGCAGAACAGACTGAAGAGAGAGCTGGGAGAGCAGCAGGTTAGAGCGCTCTGACATTTACACTTTACATCCTTCATTCTACACTGCAGGCAGTCAGCTGACGCACTGTTACACTCAGTGAGCGTGTCAGAGTTTGATTTGATGCTAAGATGCAGCGTGAAAGACAGATGGTGCTGTGATTGAAGCTGCAGTGTGGTTTAGTTATGGGAAATCTTTACAACCCGAGACGGTGTTGTGATGTTTTGTGAAATGAGCATCAACTGCATAACAAAGCCCAAACTTTGATACGAGGATAAACTAGTCTTTCCTCTTTTTATTTGTTCCCAAATAAAACTGGCCGACGAGATGAACTTTATTATGGTTTAGGTAACAGTTTGGTTGGGGTTGAGTTCAGTATTGAGTGAAATGTAAGATGCACTGTCACAGGGGGCGTGGGATTAGTGAGTAGGTGGTATTACTTGATGGTTTCTCAGAATCCGTTTGTTGCCTTTTGTGTTTTGATTGGAGATCCTTGTTGCCTGTCCTCAAAAGTTGAACTATTTTAAACTTTTTTTCATTTGCTGACAAAGTATCTAATTGAGCTCTTCTGACTTGTGGAGTTCCTCAAAGGTCAGTTATTGGGCCTGTTTTATTCCTCCTCTATGTACACGCTCCCTTTAGGGCATGTTATCCACTGGTTTCACTGCTATGCCGATGACATCCATGTTTCTGTACTGAAATAAATTCTTCTCTTTGTCCCCGGTTAGACCTTTGTATTAGCACTTTGTACTTGACTACTAGCTCAAAGTAAGTATCCAGAAAGCTACGAGTTTAAGTTCCCAGTTAAAATTTAAGAAACAGCTAATTTTCCCAAAACAACAGTTTGTTCTCCTTTCTCTCAACACACTGTCACAATACATATCAATAAAGATAGATAGATAGATAGATAGATAGATAGATAGATAGATAGATAGA
>CALSCE010009695.1:1008056-1021270 GCA_943593645.1 Bovichtus variegatus | reverse complement strand
GATAGATAGATAGATAGATAGATAGATAGATAGATAGATAGATAGATTCTTTATTGATCCCAAGGGAAGTTTAGGATTTATATATTTCATCTTAAGGGTTTTGGGTGATTTATATAAAGAAAAAAACAAAAGTGCTCATCACCTGTGGATTATGAATGTGCTCAGTAAATTGCATTTCAATCTGCCCATTAGATTTTGAAATGATTTCCTGATGGTTGGACTTGAGCAACAGTCAGGGGGCCGGTGGAAACATTAAGCGTCTCCCTGTGGGGATCATGAATATCCACAACAAATGTCAAAAGATGGCAATCTTGATTTGATAAGATGAATTGTACAATGGACTCATATCCAACCAGACAAACTGTCACTTTTAGAGCTAAACTATCTGTTTCTATTTTGACTTGAAGCCTCCAGAAGCTGAAGCTTCACGGCTCCATTCTGAATCAGTACACAGTGCAGAGGCAGTTGATAAAAACTAATCTGTTAGTTCTCCGGTGCGATCAGTGTCACAGAAGCAATGTTTTCTCTGCCTCTTCCTCCACAAACAAAAAGAAACCCGGCAAATGAGATTTTAACTATTTGACAGTTTGTATATCAGAGCACCACGCGTGTCTGCCGCCATGACGGCGCGGCGCCAAATAGTTTGTCTTATTAGAAACCTTGAGCCAATGAACCGGCTCAGGTTCCACGTCTCTAGCTCCCACGTCTCAGGTACGAGCCGCTCGCTGCTGGATGACAGCTCCGCACATGTGCAGCTCGTCTAAGAACGTGAAGGACAGAGCGCTGTGGATGTTAAGAGAAATATTGCTCGTGAGGGAGCCGTCCAGGGACGAGCTGCACTGGCTGGACGAGGCACAGATAGATAGAGTAGAGAGAGAGAGAGAGAGAGAGAGAGAGAGCTGAGTGCTTTATTCAGCTGATTTCACGTGAAGCCAGAGAGCTGCAGCAGAATTAAGCTGTTATGGATTTCTAATATTGATGAATATGGTTCTATAGAGACAGAAACAGGAGTGCATTTGAATATAAGGTCAAGGGTTTGGCGGAGACACACACATTCACACCAACAGTCACACTTACGTAAGCATAAAAAAGCTGTTCAATCTTAAGCAGACACACAAACACACACGTAGTGACATTGACGTGAATGCATATATTGTGTTACATAAATGCACAAAGAGACACGTGTCGTGAGCATTTGAGACCCCACACACTCACACACACCGGGACAATTTATTGATTGCCAGCAATTAATTGACGGATAGCGATGTGTTAAGAGCTCAATAGGAGGAGAGGGTGAAGGAAGGTGGGAGGGAGGAAGAGAAAGAGAGGGTGTCGTGGAGGGGGGAGATGTAAATACTATGTATTAAGGTACGATTTCAATACAAAGCCAAAGCTAACAGCCTGACGACATCTCACAACCTCAGCTTTTGGTTTCAGTTTTAAATCCAGATCATTATTTTTGATTCCCTTTGATTGTGAAGTACAATATAAAGACAGGTAGATGGAAATGTACCTGAATGTTAGACTGTTAGATGATAATGCATGTCACAGCGTCTCCGAACTACCGGGTTGGAAATTAGACAGTATTTCTTTCGTATTTTGTGGGCATGTTTGAGGGTGAGTTTAACAAGTTTTTTTTTTTTGCAATGCTGTGTTTTTGTTTTGTAGTTTAGTGTCTGTGTGTTTTTCCGGGTTGTGAGCTGCTGCATTCATGCCCTTACCATTGCAGGGATAAATACAGTTGCATTGAACTGAATTACATTCAAACAACAATCATCAAAGTGCCTTTGTGCGGGGTGTGTGGCTCATTTATAAATGTTGTAAATGAGTGAGAATCAGCCTAATACTGCTGAACAAGTGTTGTTTGAGGTGGGACTCCCTCTCTGGTACATGCACACACAAATGCACACACACACACACACACACATTGTAGAGGGGGGAGAAGACAAATAACAGAGGCCAGACACTCTGACCTCGCTGCCTGGCTGGAGAGTAATTTCACTTCTACTGGAGATGGGAGAGGAATAGAGAGAGCGGGAGAGAGGGGGGATGAAGTGTAGGGAGAGAAAGAACCAGAGAGGCATATATCTGGCTGGTTTAGCTTATAAATGAACACTTCTGCTCAGTGATAAAACGATTGTTCTCTCCTGGTGTGTGTGTGTGTGTGTGTGTGTGTGTGTGTGTGTGTGTGTGTGTGTCTGTGTCTGTGTGTCTGTGTGTGTGTGTGTGTGTGTGTGGGGAGGGGGGCAAATGGCTCCTGGTGTTTATGTGTAATTGTTTCTGTGTGCATGAAAGCAACTTGTTCATGTGTTACTGACCAAATACTGTATGTGTGTGTGTGTGTGTGTGTGTGTGTGTGGGACACAGAATTGTTGTATTCACATTTAAGGACATTTTATTTCTGGACTTTTTTTAGATATCTAAACTGTTTATTTTGGACAAAACCTGTCACCTCGAACTCTATGAGCTTGTGATTGACATTTTTACTACAAGAACAATTACAAATAAAACTGAGATATTCCGCGTTAACTGCAAAAAATGCTCTGTTCTTGCAAAGAGTAAGATCGATAACCGCAAACCGTCTTGTAGCCTTGTGTTTAACGCAGAGACATGAGACGACTTCAATCATTTCATCTAACTTTCAGCAACTAAGCAAATAAGATCACTTTTCCAGAGCGTCAAACTATTCCTTTAAGATTCATCCTCTCAGGATAATACCCACGACAGATATCACGGCAATTTGGGGAGTAGCTGTTGGGACATCTTGATCTGAAGTGTTCTTTGGACAGACAGACGAACCAGACGAACACGTGCCATCCTGCCTGTTAGATTATCCAAACCGGTTTATTTTGAAGTATGTGATTTTGTATCAGCGGCCTTGTTTTGAGACATACATTTTCTTTTCTTTTTGTCCCACGACTACATGTGTCTACTCTTCAGAAGGATGAAGGATCCTGTTATATCTCTGATTTGATGCAAATGAGTCTAAATTAAAGCTGCAGGCTGTTGTGGGGATGAAGTAGCACCAAGTATACCTGTTAGTCGAATGTAATATATGGAAATGATATTTTAGAACACTTTCCTCACGATTATGAAATATATTTTAGAGCGGAGTTATGAGCAACATATGGAGGTTTTCATTCACCGTTTGCAATTACATTCAAAGCAGCCTGTCTGCTCCTCCACTCTGCATGGAGAGGTGATTTATCTGTGACTTCTATTCATTTTGAATCAGACCGGTGACGCCGGGCTCCCTCAGCACTTTGACAACTGGTACAGCAGAGAGCCAGCAGAGACTCGAGCAGCAGCGGCAGCTCCTGGAGGAGCACAGGCACATGAATAATCACCCAGACGCTGCTAGATAGCTCCGCTCTCCTTGGGCCTTCCAGCAGATGCTATGCTAACAAATGGGAGCAGTCAAACCAGAGCTAATGGGAAAAAGTTTCCTGTTTTCACCCAAAAAAAAAAAAAAAAAAAACACTGCACAGGTCCCTCGGAATGCACACAAACACTGTCACCAGATGCGATTAAGGCAGTAAACAGAATGAGGGGGAGCTGCTGTAAACACCGGGTTCTGATAATGTTCATGTGAGTATCATCACAGTAAGGAGCCCTGAAAAAACGCTTCATTTGGACCTGTTTCTAAGGCCGATTGACATGAAGTTACCAGAGGATGAACCCCTTTAATGACCACGTGATCTTTTTCTCCACCACCGGCCTCGGGCTCTAGGAAGATAAATCATCAGCATGTTGTTTATTCACTTTTGTGCAATGACCATTGCCTCTTCTACGGCCATCTGCCCAGTACTTCTGTGCAGTGTCAACAGCTATCGTGCACGTTGCCAGATACAGGTTAGGTTGGGAGATTTAAGATATCTTTACAGACTTGATAGCGCTAGAACTTTGCAACCTCACTGCCACAAGACTTCAGGAAGCTGCACATAGCCACTGCACCAGGCTATTTTTAAGTAGTGAGCTTTAGAGGGGTTTGTAGGCATATCTTTGAACTTTGGAATGAGCCAGGCTAGCTGTTTTCCAGTCTCAAGTCTTTATGCTAATCTACGCTAATAACCCCCTGGCTCCAGCTCTGCACTGAACATACAGACATGAGATTGATTTATTCTCAGAAAGAAAGAGCATAAGCTAATTTTCCAAAATGTTGACAGTCCTAAAAGTCTTTTCATATTGTCTCTAAGAGGATGGAACATTTACGCAACATTTCAAAATATCTGGAAATGCAAAAATAAATGATACACAACATAATTTCACAACGTAGTTTACATCCAATCTTTAAGGTCCTCGGGTACTAAAGTGGAAATCCTTTCTGGAATAAATATTAATAGACATCATCCGCAACTTTATTCTTTGACATTAAATGCTGTATGTTGGTGTTCACAACGTACTACAGTGCTAAAAACTCAATTTTAACATGCAGTTTAGGCGATTATTGAATCCTAAATCAATAACTTCTGGAAAATCCCTCGAAGCAAGTGTAATTTCCCTGTCTAATTATGTCTCGTTTCATGTTACTGACACTCATTTCTAGTGAAATTTCTGAAACAGGGCTTAATTACTTGCATTTCTTCTTTTCAGAAAGCTTAATGTGAGGCCAAATGGCCTGTTCAGACGGAAGTTTAATGTAATTTAAAATCCAGAGGATCCAGTCAAGTGTGTTTTTGGTAAAGACGACTAGTTCTCTATTATCATTTAAAGTGCATGCAATGTTTTCTTTTGTGCTATCAAACACTGTGAGTATAGGTTCTGTTTCTTCAGATGTGGTGTATCTTGTTTTGGCACCAAACTTTAAAAAAGAAGTGTTGAAAATGCTCCGTCCTCTCTGGGAGTGCTGTCTCGTCTCAGGCCTCCGTTAGAAAGAGACACACTGACACCCGACACTGACAGAACACGTTCTGTGATCATTTAAAAAAGAGTAAAATCAGCCCACCCCAAAGCAATTGCTCATAAATCTCAACACGAATTATTCCACTCTGGAACAAAGCGATGAATTATTCAAAAACGACTTCTGAGAGAAAGAGCACGAAGCTGAAAACCCCAAAGTAAATACGTAATCAAAAGCCTTCAGAAAGCTCGGCTGTCTAAAAATATGCTTAGACACAGGAATTCTTCCCTTCCACAGACATAATTATACAAATTGCTCCGCGTCTCGTTAACAAGAGAGGGGGGTAATTCGTATTAGCCATTCATAGCCTATTAATCTAATAAACTAGTTGGCTCTGTGTGTGTGAGTGTGTGTGTGGATATGGGTCTGTGCAATGAATTTCTATTAGATTTGTGTTTATTCCCCTTGTGCTGATAAGGGAGATGGGGGTAATGACTGAACTGGGTTTTGCCACTGCAGACGCATTCAAAAACACATTCAGCGCTGAGGGTAGAGGCTATCAATCAGCCTAATCCAATCAAATTGAGTATTTGATGACCCACGAAAACCTTGTACGTAATTTATATCTGGTATTCATCTCATTTCTATAATTTCGTAACAGTTTGCAGCTGAATTGCGGCTATTTTTATGACCCCTGACAGAGGAGGGAGGTGACTACTGGTGTCTGGTGGCCACAGTGGCTTCAAAAACACATTTTTAAAAGCAATAAATCGGAATAAGGGTTGTTGTTTACCTGCCAAAGAGGCAGAGCTGTCAAGCTGGCAGAGCAGCCAAATTCTCCAGTCAAACAGCGGTGGTAATTTCCCACCCAGACTCCAGCAACATGCCAGGGTTTTTCTCCGTAAACTGTTGGTCCAGATGTTCCCCAAGCTGACTTTGGCCTTGGAGTTTTCAAACGTAATCACACTATTTACAATATATTGTAGATAACTACTGGTAGTTTCAACCGATTTTTGTTCTGTCTCTGTACTGACATCTGATGTCCAGAGACTAGTTTTAGATACATGTATCTGGAAGCAGGTGGAAACAGCTAGCTGTTCATAATATTTATGCTGAGATAAGACATGAGATTGATAATAATCTTCTCATCTCTAACTTAAAAAAAAAAGCATATTTTCTAAAATGTTAAACCATTTCTTTAATGTGACAACATTGGTATCAAAGCAGGGTGTTTTGGACATAACACTGTGAGGTATCATTGTAAAGCAATTCTGTTTTTCTTATTTCCTTAAAAGCTGATATTTTGGAGATACGTGACAGTTGTATGTCCATACTGTCAAACTAGGCTCCCACATATAGTACCAAAGCCTATATACAGTAACATAAGTTTTAATACAACATTTAGTAGAAGTTAAATGTACTGTTTGCATTCACTTAGTCAAGTCTATTTTACAGATGAATGTGTAATAGATACACATATATAGACATAATGAGACATAATAAAATGACAACATAGACAATCCATATGACACAAGTTGTACATCTAAGTTATGATCCTTGATGTACATTGTATTTATGGACTTTTCTTTATTGCAGTAGTGACTCAGTTCACTCAGAGTACCATTTTTGCCATTTTACAAAGAAGACAAGAAACATAGCAAGAGAGAGAAAAGAGGGTAGACATGCAGCAGGATTAAAACCTTGGACGTTGTGGGTTCATGGTTTGTGCTTTAGCAGCTGAGCCGGCGGGATTCCTCTTTATCCTTGCTGAACAATTTCAAACATGTTTTCATTTTATTTATTTTTTGTCTGCAGGTTCCTGGGAGCATCCTGGAACCGAGTCTAGTCAACCTCCACCAGATCAGCCCGGTCCCAGCGGGTCCAGTGGCACCACCAACAGATGACTCCTGGGAATGGGATGAAACTGATATGACAATCACAGAGCTAGAGCCACAAGAAGAATCAGAACGCGATCTTATGCACAACTTCCCCTCAGAACCAAATCTGCCTTTGGACAGCATTCTGTCCAATGGGAATCAACCCGATGGGATTCGAGCCGGTGTCCCAGCCAATCAGAGACCTGAGACGATGTCCTATATGAGGGGTGGATCCTCATCAGAGGTTCAGCCCAATGTGATCTCCCAAACGCTTCCTCCTAACAATAATAACATATACCAGGTGTACAGCCTCCATAGTGTGGAATTATACAGACAGCCTCAGTTTCCTAGCACTTCCTCTTCGCTGCACAAAACCAAATCAGGAAAACGGAAACAGCACCTCCTGCTGAAGAGCCTGAGTAAGGATTCCTCGTTCTCCTCCATTGAATCCCTCCCGGACCTCCTGGGTGGTTTGATGTCAAACAGCCAAGGAGGAGATGGAATCGTTGGATACCGGGATGGAGAGAGGGAGAGTGGCAGAGGAAGCGGCCAGTCGGCGAGCAGCCGACGGTCAGAAAGCGAGAGTGGGATCGTTAGTGATACAGGAGATACTGAGACAATGACAACAAACTCTGAAATCCAGGGAGAGGAAGAGGACCTGGGAGAAGAAGAGGAGGAAAAGAAGCTGAGAAAGTATGAACCTGTACACGAGAGTCATTTGACTCTGCACAAAGACAGTGTTACAAGGTACAACCAAAGAACCAAGAGAGAGGAGAATATGGAGGAGAAAGGATCGAGGAGGGATGAAATCAGAGGTGAAAACAGAAGAAACAGAGAGGAGGAGAAGAGGAGGAGGCACAGGAGGGGAGGAGGTGATGCGGTTGAGATCCTAATCAACGGGCATGGAATCCTGACTCCCGCTGACTCCGACTCTGACTTTGAGGTGGGAGGATTTGGTGTAGACTCCTCCAAGCCCTTTATGTCAAAAGATAACCTGTCTAACGGTTTGCAGACTCCTCCTACTATCAGCCATCAGGCGTCCAGTCCGGTGTTATCTCAGGGCTCCTCTCTGGAGTCCCTCCTGGCTCTGGGTGTGGAGTTATTTCCCTCCAAAGACCAGCTCCATCGTAGCGCCTCTCTGGAGAGCGGCCTGGTCCCGTGTCGTAGCGCTGAAGACACCGGAGGCAGCCTGGCCAGCCTGGGGGAGCTGGACCTGGGGCAGAGCAGAGAGGTGGTTGGAGGTGAACCAGGAAGGGAGAGGAACAACGAAAGTGTGCAAGGAGAACCGTCCTCTGGGGAGCTGAGCCGAAGGACTCTCGATCTCCTGAAACGCTTGGAGAACATCCAGAGTCCTCTTGCTGCGAAGATGACCCGCAGTGTCTCTGACATGACGCTTCGGTGCACCTCGCTGCAGCGGAACAGACTCCCGGCCTCACCGTCTCTCGGTGGTCGTCAGGCCCCCCTCTCTGGGATTTCAGGCTCTTCACGGAAAGGACCGCCATCCCTGATCAACGAGAGCTCTGCAACAGCATCTCTAACGGAGCTCAGTAGCACCGAGGACTCGTCTCTGGGGTCTGAAGATTTCGCTATGCTCAGAAATCAACGCCACCTCTTGCTGGATCCCACCATCGCAGCCAATGCCAACTCAAGCTGTAATAGGAAACGTTGCCATGGACACAGCCGAGGAGGGCAGGGGATGGATGAAGCCGATGCAGCAAGTTTGAGCCTGGTGGTGAACGTCTCCTGTAAGTCAGCATGCACAGATGAAGACGAGGATGACAGTGACCTCCTGTCTTCCTCCACGCTCACACTCACTGAGGAGGAGCTAGGCGTTCGGGACGAAGAGGACGAAGAGGAGGAGAGGTTGAGCGGGGCCTCCTCTAGTAACGATGAGGATGGTGATGAAGAGGAGATGGAGGGGTCTTACGTCCTGGGGCTGGAGTACATGAAGAGGGAGCTGCAGAGCTGGATCCGATCTCCTAGAACCTCGTCTTCCTCCACTTCTAAAACAGAGGCAGGCCTCCGGGACGAGCTGCAGTGTGGAACCAACCTGTCCTCCCCCTTCACCTCCTCCTCTCAGAACAAGGAGCAGCACTGCTTTCTCAACCGCTCCAAACTAATAGAAACCAACACTAATAGTGGCAACAACAAAACGAAGAGAGATAAGAAAGAACAGGAGGAAGAGGAGAAGAACCGGAGGAACGCAACAAGAAGCTACATCAGCCAGTTTGTGGACGACGTGGAGAACGGAAATGTGGACCAGAGCTGTTTAAAAGGGAAAGACGAGGACGACGAACTCCTCCGAGAGGAGTCAAGTGTGTTCACAAAGAAAGGAGAGTCACTGAGGGAGTCTTATGTGTTCACCAAAACAGGAGAGTCAGCTCAAGATGTTAGCCACTTGATAGTGAAAACAGAATCAAACTCAACGAAGCAGCTTTCTCCATCACCACCCTGCGAGCTCCTCCCCTTCCTATCCAAACGTGCTTCCTCTTTAGTAGGACAACTGAGAGGGGAGCTACCCTGCCACAGCTCCTCCCTCCCCTCGCCTCCTTCCCTGTCGCCTGTTGAGGACTGCAGATCCCACGATGCCTTGCACAACAGCAGGCCAGCAGCCGGTGGGCGGAAGGCCATCACCAGTCAGGAGAAGTTCAAATTCTCATCTTTTGTGACGGAGGAGGCGAGGAGGGAAGTTAGAGACAAAGAATCGTCCCGGCCTCCTAAAAAACGGCACAATTCTCACTCCTCCTGCTGCATCCACCTTCCTTTCCCCTCTTCCCTCCATCCATGCAGTGTGGACGAAGGGAAGAAGGAGAATGTGCATGACTTTGTAATGGAGATTATTGACATGACCTCACTGGCACTGAAGAGCAAAGAGAATCAGCCTGAAGAACCAAACCAGACTGACCACAGTGGGTCCAGCCCAGACCAAGGCCCTGCTTCAGCACAGATCAGAGACAAGGTACAGAATGAATAATTAATACAGAACTCCAATTGAGAAATGATGGTATAACAATCAGCCTGTTTGTTGTCTGGATTTAATTACAAATAAAACTTAGCAATTGATCATTTGCAAATGCAAACAGTTCAATATTGCTGCAGATGTTGATAATAAATTAATCAATTTGCTGGATATTTTTGCAGCATTTGAAGTTCTGTTTGACCTAATTTATTCTGTACATTTTGAGGGCAAATGAATCCAAAAGTAGCAAAAGTTATCTCAGTTAATTTGTTCACTGAGTTGGAGTAATTCAATAAATCGCATCACAGATCATAACTTTTAGGATGTAATGACTAATTTCTTCAGTATCCTTTGCAAGTGAAGTAATCTAAAAGCTAATCAGGTTTCAGTATTCATTTTATTTCTGAAAATAAAAAAGAAATCACGCAGAAAACTTTGGTCCCCTTGTAAAAGTGTGAAATATAAATACACTAGACATTTTAATATGCAAATTAACACTTGATGGTTTCTTGGATGGTTTGGTAATTAAAATATACAATTTACTCAAATATATAAATGTACATAATTTAAAATATGAAATCAGATCCAAGACAGTATGAGTTATGTACTGCATATATCACTTAGTTTAATACAAATGTAACTAAATAAAATAAAACAAATTACTATAAATCACATGCGACAAAAATGTATAGTATTGAAACATAACACGGAAGTTAAACTAAAAGTTATTATAACTCCTGAATTGAGTTTCATCCAGTGGGTTTCATTAATTCATTTTATTTTGTCCGCAATCAATATCCAACAAGCCAAGTCACGTCAGGTCGATTTTTATTAATAAAGTTCAAACTCACAGATTGGTCTCGGAGAGCTTTACAGTCCGTAACACGTACAACACCCTCTATCCTCAGACCCAACAAAAAAACTTTATAAACTTTCTCTTCCTCCTCCTTCAGATCCTCGAACACTCCCACCGGCCTCTCCACCTTCGTAAGGGAGACTTCTACTCCTACCTGTCTCTCTCCTCCCATGACAGTGACTGTGGCGAGGTCAGCCAGTGCTCCGAGGATAAGAGCTCCTCTCCGGCGCCTTACAGCATCCCGTCTTACGTCACGCCAACACAAGGCCTCCACAGCCCGAGCCCTGAGCTGTTCACAAGCACCAAGCAGCAAATATCAAACTCGGCTCACTCTTCCAGACAGACCTCTCCTGGCCTTGAATCCAAGAACAACTTCTGTGCTCTTAATTTAAAGTCTGCTTTCGAGCAGACTAGCCCCTCTCTATCCCTGCCCCCTAGCCCAGACATCAGGGATGAGGAGACCCTGTTTGCAGCCTGCACGGAGGAGGTCTACCTGGGCCCGCCTCTCTGCTACAGCATGGTGCTCACCAAGAAGCCACAGCACTTATTGCTGAAGGAACATTTGGAGTATTTGCCCTCGCTGGACTCTGGCTACGAACTGAACAACAGTCTAGCTTACTTGCCTTGTTCAAAACCAAACGATAGTTCCAAACCAGGTGATAGTCTGAGCTACCTGTCTCCCTCAAAGGAGTTTGTGTTGGATCGAGATCAGGATCACCTGTATTTCCAAGGATCCAGTCCCACAGAGGAGACACAGAGCTCCTATTCTCCTGTCCCGGAGCCTTGTTACAGCTCTTTTTCCACCTCCCCGCCCTCAAACAGCTACTCCGCCTCTCTCCAGGGGCCCGGCTCCAAACCGAAAGCTGACAACCCTTCCTCTCCTCCTCTCATGTCCTCTGGCACCAAGGAAGAGAAGCAAGGTGAGGACCCGTACCTCCTCTGTGATGTCGCTGGAGGAGAAGTCGCGGCCGCTGCGAGTGTCAGCGCTGCGCAGGAGGAGAGGAGTCGTAATGAGGGGCCTCCTTATCTTAATCCCCGGGCGCGTGTCGCCCCGATAGACTCCTCCGCAGCCGAATGTTTGGCAGATACTAAAACGCTTGAATCCAATATGGGCGCCGTAATGACCAAGATAAGTGTCTGCAGCTCCGCTACAAATCCCTCAAAAGAGCCAGCCACCACCGCCACGCGTATTAATCCCAAAATTAACTGCTCGGTGATGAGAGAGGCAGATAGGGAGGAGGGGGAGAGGCGAGGAGAGGTGGATACTCGGCGGGTGAAGCAGGAGGAGAAGGGGAGGAGAGGGCGGAGCGGCTCGCAGCAGGAAGCAAAGACAGCAGCGGAGAAGCAGGTTAGTGTTCCACGTATTAGCCTGATCTGCTATCTCAGGACATTATACAGGGCCTTGATACTGCACTTCACCTCTCTACTCCAGGTATTAGTCTGAGCCGAGCCCCTCAGTGGGTATGAATGTAATAAGGCCGGTGTGCGTTTCTCTTATTTCCATTTCTAAGGCCAGACGGACGAACGTGAGAGGTGCTGATATGCGTAACCTCCTCTTCCTCCTCCTTACCCTCTGCTTTCCGTCTTTCCTTCAGACTCATCTTTCTCTTTTCTTCCAGTCTTATTTCCTCATATTCACCTTCCTCTTCATGTCCTTTCTTCCCTCATCTTCCCCTTTAATTCTTATTTCTCATCACCTCTCTACACTCCCTTAATCTCAAATACATCCCTTCTGCCCCTCCCCGTCTTCTACCTTTCTCATGCCTCTTTTTCTTCCCTCTTGTTGTCTCTCTTCGTAGTCTTTCTCCACCCCTCTATTCCTATTTCCTCTTCCTCCTTCCTTTCTCATCGTCTCATCACCTCCTCAACATCTTATGTCTCCTTCCTTCCTCATGTTGTCTTCTTCTCCTCCTCACCTGTGCTCTCCTCCGTCCTTTCCCTTTTTTATCTCCCTTTTTCTGTGTTCCTCTTGTCTTCCTTTCCTCCTGCAGATATCTTTCCTCTCTCTTCACTTTTCCACTGTCTTCTTCTATGTTCTTCTTTATTTTCCTCCCCCTTTTCCCCCATGTCCCTCCTTCCCTCCCTGGTCCTCTCTTCTTCCCTCCACCGCTGCCTCATCCCTCTCTCCTCCCCCAGGTGTTAATGGAAGAGGGGATTTGCAGACTTCTCAGTTTTTTAGTTAAAAGGTTAAGGTCCACAGAACAACATCAGCATAATTACTATCAGTCAGATTTCATTAGGATTCATCAGCTAAGAGCTTTCCCCGTCCCGCCGTGATCGTTCAATTCATTTCATCGCTGAATTAGCGAGTTTGTGCTCTTTTTAAGTTTTCTATTTCCTTATGCAAATGGTTTGAGTATTTTCTTTTGCCATCTATGCAACCTTGCTACCTCCTTTGTTTATCAACTTTTTACTCTCTGAGAGAGGAACACGTCTCAGCTGAAGAGGTTGTTTCATTTCTGATCTAGTGCAGAGCAGCCTGTAGTTGTTTCTCCCACAGTGCATGTTAATGTGGGCTACATGTCCTTTGTCCTATTTAAAGTGCAGTAAATAAGATGTTTACTGCACCAGAGCACAAAATCCCATTAATTCATCTTCAGGTGGTTGATCAAAGTAATTACTTGGACGGATTTCTGGCCCACTAGTCAGCACTACATGCTGCACTGTTCATTACATGCCACG